>JALMQS010000030.1:984828-1161802 GCA_024734495.1 Forficula auricularia | reverse complement strand
GGTCATGAAATAATGAAAAAGGTTAAAATGGTCAGGTCGACAAACAAAGAACCCCTCTTCACAAAGGAAGTTAGCATTTTTTTCATTTTCTTTTTTTTTAAAGTTTGAAAATATCATAGAGAGATATCTATATATATAAAAATCAATCTGTGTTCGTTGGTTGGTTGGTTCAATGAACTTCGACACCGTTTATCCGATTGAGATGAAATTTTGAACACATATTTATCACAGTCTATAGGATGATGATGATATAGTTTCATCAATTTAAAATTAATTTCATTTTTGAATTTTATTTAAAGGCCATAAATTTTATTCAAAGCTCTAAAAGGGTCATGAAATAATGAAAAAGGTTAAAATGGTCAGGTCGACAAACAAAGAACCCCTCTTCACAAAGGAAGTTAGCATTTTTTTTTCATTTTCTTTTTTTTAAAGTTTGAAAATATCATAGAGAGATATCTATATATATAAAAATCAATCTGTGTTCGTTGGTTGGTTGGTTCAATGAACTTCGACACCGTTTATCCGATTGAGATGAAATTTTGAACACATATTTATCACAGTCTATAGGATGATGATGATATAGTTTCATCAATTTAAAATTAATTTCATTTTTGAATTTTATTTAAAGGCCATAAATTTTATTCAAAGCTCTAAAAGGGTCATGAAATAATGAAAAAGGTTAAAATGGTCAGGTCGACAAACAAAGAACCCCTCTTCACAAAGGAAGTTAGCATTTTTTTTTCATTTTCTTTTTTTTTAAAGTTTGAAAATATCATAGAGAGATATCTATATATATAAAAATCAATCTGTGTTCGTTGGTTGGTTGGTTCAATGAACTTCGACACCGTTTATCCGATTGAGATGAAATTTTGAACACATATTTATCACAGTCTATAGGATGATGATGATATAGTTTCATCAATTTAAAATTAATTTCATTTTTGAATTTTATTTAAAGGCCATAAATTTTATTCAAAGCTCTAAAAGGGTCATGAAATAATGAAAAAGGTTAAAATGGTCAGGTCGACAAACAAAGAACCCCTCTTCACAAAGGAAGTTAGCATTTTTTTTTCATTTTCTTTTTTTTTAAAGTTTGAAAATATCATAGAGAGATATCTATATATATAAAAATCAATCTGTGTTCGTTGGTTGGTTGGTTCAATGAACTTCGACACCGTTTATCCGATTGAGATGAAATTTTGAACACATATTTATCACAGTCTATAGGATGATGATGATATAGTTTCATCAATTTAAAATTAATTTCATTTTTGAATTTTATTTAAAGGCCATAAATTTTATTCAAAGCTCTAAAAGGGTCATGAAATAATGAAAAAGGTTAAAATGGTCAGGTCGACAAACAAAGAACCCCTCTTCACAAAGGAAGTTAGCATTTTTTTTTCATTTTCTTTTTTTTTAAAGTTTGAAAATATCATAGAGAGATATCTATATATATAAAAATCAATCTGTGTTCGTTGGTTGGTTGGTTCAATGAACTTCGACACCGTTTATCCGATTGAGATGAAATTTTGAACACATATTTATCACAGTCTATAGGATGATGATGATATAGTTTCATCAATTTAAAATTAATTTCATTTTTGAATTTTATTTAAAGGCCATAAATTTTATTCAAAGCTCTAAAAGGGTCATGAAATAATGAAAAAGGTTAAAATGGTCAGGTCGACAAACAAAGAACCCCTCTTCACAAAGGAAGTTAGCATTTTTTTTTCATTTTCTTTTTTTTAAAGTTTGAAAATATCATAGAGAGATATCTATATATATAAAAATCAATCTGTGTTCGTTGGTTGGTTGGTTCAATGAACTTCGAAACCGTTTATCCGATTGAGATGAAATTTTGAACACATATTTATCACAGTCTATAGGATGATGATGATATAGTTTCATCAATTTAAAATTAATTTCATTTTTCAATTTTATTTAAAGGCCATAAATTTTATTCAAAGCTCTAAAAGGGTCATGAAATAATGAAAAAGGTTAAAATGGTCAGGCCGACAAACAAAGAACCCCTCTTCACAAAGGAAGTTGGCATTTTTTTTTCATTTTCTTTTTTTAAAGTTTGAAAATATTTATAGAGAGATTACTCATAAAAAAATGACACACGTTATAAATGTATAGCAATATAGTATACATATAAGTTAAAGGTATAAACAGGGCCGGGCTAAGAGAAAATTTTACTACAAGCATGAAATATTTTTGCGCCCCCCCCCCAGCAAATTTAGCAACAATCATAATAGAACAATATACATGTAGAGGTATATAGTATACATATAAGTTAAAGGTATAAACAGGGCCGGGCTAAGAGAAAATTTATATTTTTGCGCCCCCCCCCCCCCAGCAAATTTAGCAACAATCATAATAGAACAATATACATGTAGAGGTATATAGTATACATATAAGTTAAAGGTATAAACAGGGCCGGGTTAAGAGAAAATTTATATTTTTGCGCCCCCCCCCCCAGCAAATTTAGCAACAATCATAATAGAACAATATACATGTAGAGGTATATAGTATACATATAAGTTAAAGGTATAAACAGGGCCGGGCTAAGAGAAAATTTATATTTTTGCGCCCCCCCCCCAGCAAATTTAGCAACAATCATAATAGAACAATATACATGTAGAGGTATATAGTATACATATAAGTTAAAGGTATAAACAGGGCCGGGCTAAGAGAAAATTTATATTTTTGCGCCCCCCCCCCCCCAGCTAATTTAGCAACAATCATAATAGAACAATATACATGTAGAGGTATATAGTATACATATAAGTTAAAGGTATAAACAGGGCCGGGCTAAGAGAAAATTTATATTTTTGCGCCCCCCCCCCAGCAAATTTAGCAACAATCATAATAGAACAATATACATTTGGGCCAGTAAAATAGAATCTTCAAATATATCTATTCAAGACTTTATTATAGAATAACAGTACTAATAAAACTTCAATAAACAAGTTGCGTGGGGGTCCAGGGGGCAAAGCCCCCTGGCTAGCAAGGGCCCGCCGAAGGCGGGCCTCACAGCTAGTATATATATATATATACAGATATATCATCTCGATATATATGTGTGTATGTTTATTTGCATCAAGCAGAGGACAACCTCTTTGTTTCTCTTTGTGAATCAACAACTCTGCTACTCGTTTCAATTATTCCGTCCTCCCCGATCTCAGCAACAATAATAAATAACAATAAATTTCAACCATCGTGGGTTAATTTGAAAAGATTGAGACATGTTTTATAATTAAATTTGTTTGGTTTTGTTTGGTTTTTGTGTATAATTATTCCCCCTTTTCGGGATAGATAATAAAAATCTAAAAAAAGTTTTATTTGATTTATTATACTATGTAGTATGAATTCTTTTTTGTTATGTTATTTCTGTAATTGCCACTTGAGCATGCGGTTTCAATTTATATAAAACATCGTGAGAACACGCAAGTTAGCTATATAAATAAGTTAATTCGCCCAAAGTTACTTGCAATTAAAAAGTTTAAAAAGTCATAGTCATTAACATTATATAGGTATGTGACGGGTTGTGCAGTTAACTATTGATAATAAAAAGCTAAACTCTAAAATAATTTTGTTAACTAGAGTACTATCAATTGTTGATTTCTGTGCTTTTTATTAAACTTGGCTTGATTATTGACAAAAATAACGTTTTATTTATTGAATTTCTTAAAATGTAAAATACCTACGCGGGATCCCACTGGATTTACACCAATCCCCATTAATCCCGCAGGATTGCAATCCCAAGTTCTTACCAAGACTTCATTTATTTATTTATTTATTTATAAAAGCTAACCCCTCAAATGGAAGGAGTATCAAAAAATGAAAATTCTAGGCCTTTGCATTTATGACGTTTCTATTATTATTGGTAACCCTTGCTGAAGACATGACTTTATTCCAGGTCTCACTTTTGGGAAAAAAATATTTTGATTGGTTTTTTTAATTAAACTAATTAGTAGAAAGTGGTCGAATCAAAATAAAACAAGTGGTTGATTAAATAACAAACAAATTACCGTGCCGGTCCTCGTTGTAAGTTCAATGTACCAACGGTGAAGTTAATGGAAAAATTGACTTAAAATCTAAAGGATTCATTGATTTTTTTTTTATATAATTATATTGATACAAGAAGAAGTTGCACCAAAAGGTACAACTTCTGTAGTCCGTGGTGGAGTCTTCTTCTATTAAGTGCCATATCAGGTCTCCCTGACGTTTTGGCTCCTCTCCACATATACCTGTACTGAGTGTGTTTAGCTGTTTTTACAGAGATATACTTTTTAACGCCGGTTCCGAACGGCTAGTTTGGAGAGGTTACTAGGCAATTATACTCTTGGTAGATTGTCATTGCTTTCCAAGAGGAGGCGACTGCAAATATCTGCCGAAACTCGGTCTCGAACCAGCGTATTTCAGGTCAGTGGCCAGACACTCTAACCACTGACCCTTATTCTCCTAGTGGACCCTTGCATAAATAAGAAGAGATTTAGGGATCGGGTCGGAGTCGAAGGTATCTGTAGAATAGTATTCTCTTAAATTTTAAACCCATAATGATAAAGTCCAGCAACAACAATAAATAACAATAAATTTCAACCATCGTGGGTTAATTTGAAAAGATTGAGACATGTTTTATAATTAAATTTGTTTGGTTTTGTTGTTTTTTGTGTATAATTATTCCCCCTTTTCGGGGTAGATAATGAAAATCTAAAAAAAGTTTTATTTGATTTATTATACTACGTAGTATGAATTCTTTTTTGTTATGTTATTTCTGTAATTGCCACTTGAGCATGCGGTTTCAATTTATATAAAACATCGTGAGAACACGCAAGTTAGCGGTTATACTGTCAGTGATATAGCTCTGGTTAATTTAGCAGAGCACACAGAGGCGACCATTCTATATGACAGAGCAGAAATTCATTAACTCGATTAAATCTACAAGCACACTGTCTCTCTCAACTCTGTATAGTGCACAGTGACAGTGGCGAAACTCAAGTAGGGGTTGCGTGGGTGGCTGGGTGGGATCCACCCCCCTGCATCAGGGTAACTACCCTCCGCCCCGGCATCAAACTGAGTGGATGTTTCTGGTTTACAAAATGCGTGGAAAACATGGCATAAAAAATTATCTCTATCTTGAAATAAGCATTTGAGAATGAAGTTTTTTTTTATTTAAAATATGAAAGGAGAAAAAATTGAAAAGCTGACATTTAAAAAGTGTCATATTTCGTCACAATGATAAGCACCTGCTTTTACTAACACACATAGAATGGATACAGATGCTAGTTTGTATTTATTTAGACATCAAACTGCGTATGAAAAGAGAGAAAAAAAATTATAAATGATAAAATAAGATTAATACATTTTGTGAAATGATTTTTTTTCTTTCTTTGAATAAAATATTCAATTTATTTCAATTTTTTTTTACTTAAAGCCTGACTGCTATTGGAAATCTCTTTACCAAATATGTGTATAGCTTAGAGAAGTATTGTATTCATGCACGAAAAATGTGTTTAATTCATAAGAAATAGTACCTGGAGGCACCGAGCGATCCTCGGTAACTTCTTTCTTCAGTTAAAAGCTTTATTTTAATATTATTTTTAATTTTAAAATTCTGATAAAAAGATCGATTTTTATTTGAGAGCCGTTTTCAAATTAAAAAATACAAATATATCTATATAGTATTCCACCACTGTACCCTCCCACCTCCACCCTGCGCGACCCCACCTCCAAAACCTCGCCCTACCCCCGGATCCCCCACCACTGCCCCCCACCTTCAGCACCCACCACATCCACCCCTGTTCCGCATCAAGATCGCCTTCTCATCCTCAAAACTTGTTAATAGAGTTTGTTTCATCAAAATCGTTAGAGCCGTTTTTAAAATAAAAAAAAAATACAAATACTTATATATGGTATACCAGAAAAAAGCCGCTGAAAGTCATCGTTTGCTGGTAGAAACTTACGGTGAGCATGCTTTAACCTTAAAAACATGTGAGGTGTGGTTTCGAAAATCCAAAAGTAGTGATTTCGATGTGCAAGATAAAGAACGTTCTGGTAGACCAAAAAAGTTTGAAGATGCGAAACTACAGGAGTTATTGGATGAAGACCCAACCCAAACTCAAAAACAATTGAAAATACAATACACCGACAACAAATGATCAATTTGAACCACGCATTGATCGAAAAACGTCCAGGATGGGCCCGAAGACACGGTAAAGTGATTTTACAACACGATAACGCGCCGTCTCATAAAGCAAAACCAGTCAAGGAAGCGTTGAAAGCACTTGGGTGGAACATATTATCGCACCCGCCGTACTCTCCAGACCTTGCCCCGTCCGACTATCAACTTTTCGCATCGATGGGACACGCGCTTGCAGAGCAGCACTTCGCCAATTTCGAAGAAGTTAGAAAATGGCTCGATGAATGGTTTTGCTCAAAGGACAAACAGTTTTTTTGGGATGGCATCCATAAATTGCCAGAAAGATGGGCAAGATGTATAGAATCAAATGGCCAATACTTTGAATAAATAAATTTTCCATTTTCTTAAAAATTACGTATTTTTTTCGAAAAAACCTGTAATGACTTTCCGGTACACCTAGTATATATATATACCTGGAAGACCGAGCTTTGTTCGGGTTTAGTTAATGCTTGAACACAATACACCACAATCACAATAGTTCATCAAGGCCTTTGAGAACAATTAACCCAACCTATTGTCTGTCTGGGTACAATAGTAAAAGGAAAACCTTTTTTTAAAACCTTAAGAATGGAATTTTTCTACCTGAGAATAATTAGTTTGATTACGATAAAATCCATCAAAAACAATTTTGCAGAAGATGAGACCGTGGCAGAACGAATTGTCACCCTAAAAACCCCCTAAGCCGTGAATTTCATCAAAATCGGTAGAGCCGTTTTCAAAATAGAACCAAGATACAAACAAATATATATATAAATAAATATATAAACAAATATACAATTTTTGCTCGTTTAATAAGAGTAGATAAATCATATTAGGTGTACAAATAGGTTTTGAGGGATTTACAAAAGATGGAGTAACTAGCATTAAATCGCATCGGATCATCTTGTAACTATTATATATGGATGTTAATTCATCATCATTTCCCTATAAAAATCAGTATCTATCATTTCGCTGAAGTGTAAGCAACTTTCTTTGAGCTCTAACCATGTCAACCTTTGTTCCAACAAAACTCAATTTGAGGAAAGCTCTGCTTTTTTTGTTTTCATTTGAAAAAAGGGCAGCTGATGGACATCGATTGCTGTGTGAAGCAAATGGGGAACATGCTCCATCAATAAAATGCTGGTTCCGGCGTTTTAAAAGTGCCGATTTTGACACCAGCGACAAAGAACGCGAATGGCGGGCAGTAAAGTTTGAAGACGCTGACTTGGACGCGTTATTGGATCAAGATTCATGCCAAATCAAGAGGAGTTCGCTGAAACCTTGAAAGTGACTCAATAAGCGGTTTCGAACCGTCTCAAGGCCATGGGAATGGTGCAAAAACAAGAAAATTGGGTTCCGTATGAACTCAAGCTAAGAGACGTCGAACTCCGTTTTTTCAGATAGATAAAATGCGACTTGAGTGTTTGATCTTATACATATAAATAAAAGGACCAGCAAAATCTATAAATTGGGAAAACCAAAAGATTTCCAAAAAAACAAAATAGTCACACTTCCCAAAAAGACAGGCGCGGATAAATGTGAAAATTTCCGGACCATTAGCCTAACCTCACATGCCTCCAAAATCCTAACCAAAATAATCCAAAGAAGAATAGAACAAAGAGTTGAAGAAAATCTGGGGGAAGACCAGTTCGGCTTTAGAAGAAACAGAGGCACCCGAGAAGCAATTCTCTCTCTTAGACTAATAATAGAAAGGGCTTTTATCAGGGAAGAATCTGTCTACATCGGATTCATAGACCTAGAAAAAGCATTCGATAACGTCAATTAGGAAATTATGTTAAAATATTAAAACAGGAGGGGAATAAAATTCATGGAGAGAAGCCTAATCTACAATCTATATCAAAACCAGACGGCAATTATAAATATTGGAGATGAGCAAAGAGAAGCCAAAATAAAATAAAGTAAAAAGGTGTAAGACAAGGATGTGTGCTGTCACCCATGATTTTCAACTTATACATAGAAGAAGCGATTAAAGAATTCAAAGACAAAATTGATACAGGTATCGAAATCCAAGGTCAAAAGATCGCTATGTTAAGATTTGCCGATGACATTGCCCTTCTAGGAAGCAATAAAAAAGAATTAGAGGACGCTTTGAATGGAATTAACCAAATCCTAATAGAAGAAATCAAAATGAAAATAAACAAGAATAAAACCAAGGTCCTAGTATGTACAAAAAAAGAACAAACGAGACAGGAATGCATCAAAATTAACCAAGAAAACCTAGAAGGAGTTAAGGAATTCCGCTACCTAGGAAGTAAAATAACATGGGATGGGAGGAGCAAAAACGAAATTAAATCAAGAATTGCCCAAGCAAAAATGGAGTTTAATTCAAAACAAAAACTACTATGCTCCTCCTCAATCAGCTTAGAAAACAGGAAGTTGCTATTGAAGACATATGTATGGAGCATAGCTATGTACGGGTGTGAAACCTGGACAATTGGAAAAGCGGAGAGAAAGAGATTAGAGGCTTTCGAAATGTGGTGCTACAGAAGAATGATGAATATCAAATGGATGGATAAAATTACAAATGAAGAAGTCCTTGGAAGAATCGGAGAAAAAAGAACCTTGTGGAAGAGTCTGAAGAAGAGAAGAGGTCAGATGATGGGGCACACACTGAGACATGGGGGACTGCTTAGCGGATGATATCTTGGAGGGGAGGTGGGAAAGAAAAGGGGAAGGGGAAGACCCAGATTAGAATATTTCAACCAAATAATTGGGGATATGGGATGCCAGACATTTAGAGAGGTCAAACAGCTGGCGGGGGACAGAGTCGAGTGGAGACGGATTGTTGCATCAAACCAGTCTTAGGACTGTATACTCGATGATGATGATGAAAAGGACCTGGAAGAACGATCTTTGCTCAGTAATTTTTTCCTTTAGTTCAAATTGATATACATGTTATAATTATTTTTAATAATTTAATATTCAATAAAAAATACTTCTAATTAATTAAATTGGCAAATTCTAATATATAATAATTTTTGTAATTAATTATTAGTGGGATATAAAATTGAAAAACTAATTAATTTTTAAAAGAAAATTGAATAAAAATGTAATTACAAATTCTCATCGAGACAACCACCTGTGAATAATTATTTGAATTAATAAAAAAATCTATCAAAAACAACTTAGCCGAAGATGAGACCGTGACAGATCGAATTGTCAACCCAACAACCCACTAACCCGTGAATTTGAGCCGTTTTCGTGAACCCATTTCTATATATATATATACAAGAATTGCTTGTTTAATATAATAAGAAAGATTAATATAATAAGATAAATCATAGATAGATAAAAAGCATCTGAGTGTTTGATCTTATACATATAAATAAAATATGTATTATATGTGTGTAAATATTTTATTAATTTAAGACTATAGGTAGGTATAAATTGAAAGTTTCATTTTGCCGAGAGTAGCAGAATTTTTAATAAATTAAAGGAAACAATAAAAGAGCGTGTCTTCTGCTTGAAAATATTTTTTACTTTACCATACTGGTCAAGTATTGTAATCGTGCATGAAAAAAGTGTTTTTTTTTCCTTTTTTTTTCGAAATATCTCAAAAACGGCTGAAACTATTTTGATTAAAAAAATTGAGCAAAGCCATGGCATTTCGCTCTACAAAAAAGCCCTAACAAGTGAACATCGCATAAATTATGTTCTTCGAGATAATAATTGTTTTGTCAAAATGTCTGTTAGTCTGTCTGTCTGGTTGTTAGTTAGTCTGTGCGTTACCAAATTTTTGTAGACGAGCTAGCTCAAAAACTAGCGTGAATATCGAAACCAAATTTGACTCGTAGTTTTGATCCATTGAGATTAAGAGCTGATTAGATTTTGGTGCATTTCGAAACAAAAATTAAGGGGGGTCGAGGGGGGTTAAAAATTAAAAATTTAGGCCATTTGAGCAAACTCAACCAAATTTTATTTACAGAATCAGTGGGCCACCAGAAGTCTAAAAATGCAAAACTTACTCCCTCCCCTACATATTTATTATTAAATATTAAATATAAGTGAGGTAAAAGTTTGTATGGTAAAGTCAAGTGGATGGCCACATCAGAACACGTCAACTTATTAAACGGGAAAAAATTGTATATTTGTATATATATTTATTTATTTGTTTATATATTTGTATCTTGGTTCTATTTTGAAAACGGCTTTCCCGATTTTGATGAAATTCACGGTTTAGGGGGTTTTTGGGGTGGCAATTCGATCTGTCACGGTCTCATCTTCGACAAAATTGTTTTTGATGGGTTTTTTCGTAATCAAATTAATTATTCTCAGGTAGACAAATCCCATTCTTAGGGTTTTAAAAAAAAGGTTTCCCTTTTCCTTTTGTGCTCAGGCAGACAATGGGTCGGGTAAATCCTTTATTCTCAAAGGCCTTGAAGAATTATTGTGATTGTGGATTTTAACATATTTTGTTTTCCTTAAACGTTAGAAATATTAATAACCCGACTCTTGGTGCTCTCAGGTCTTCGTTCTTTATGGATCCCAATAACTGATACTCCTTACTCTTATTTCCTTTATGTCTTCTAATCTTTCTCTTTTTTTTTTTCTCTTTCTTCCCCCATAAAATTTGTGTATTGGTGAACTCTTTTGCCAAATTTGTAAAATATTGTTGCTAAATTATGTATAAACACTAGGTGGGACCTAAGGTCCTATGTTTGTATACTTTGTTAAATAAATAAATAAATAAATAAAACCTTTTATAATTGTTTTTATAATGAACTTTATTTATTTAATAGAATAAAAAAATAATCATGAGCAGGTCTCAATTTTCTGAAAAAAACAACACATTTTGATAGGTTTTATTTATTAACAATTGGATGAATAAAAATGAATCATATGGTTGAATCAAAACAGGTGCAGGAGGTGGGGTGCAGTGGTGGGTGATTCGGGGGTAGGGCGAGGTTTCGGGGGTGGGGTCGAGTGGGGTGGAGGTAGGGGGTACAGTGGGCGAATATTATATATTTTTTTATTTTTTTTTAATTTGAAAGCGGCTCTCAAATAAAAATCGACATTTTTATCAGAATTTTAAATTAATTTAAAAATAATATTAAAATAAAGCTTTTAACTGAAGAAAGAAGTTACCGAGCATCGCTCGGTGCCTCCAGGTACTTTTTTATAAAAGAAGGTAAAATAAAATCCCAATATTTATTTTTTTTAACGTTTTAATTAATTTATTAAATGAAAATTTGATCAAAGATAAAAGCATTTATGGTATATCAATATCTGATTTTTATTATACCATTTTCATGCTTGAAGAATCATTTTAAATAAACTTTTATTTGAAGATATTAATGAATCTAAATATGAGAAGAAAGCCTGAGAGAAAAAAAAGGAGCATTTTTAAAATAATAAAATTGATATTTAAGAGGAGGAGGAAGAATTCTCTTGGGAAATTAAAAGAACGCCTTGAGAGTTTGTTAACGCACTTTTCAATGGGATTAAAGAGTCAAGTGTAAATTTCAATGAAATCAATTTCAATTCATTTTTTCATATAAAATAATAGATTGTGAATTAATATGAAAAGTTATCGATTCAAATTCATTAATAATAAGCTGGCGTGTTCTGATGTGGCCATCCACTTGACTTTATCATACAACCTGGCCATCACTTATATTTAATATTTAATAAAATTATTTATAATCATGTAGGGGTGGGGGGTTAGTTTTTGGATTTGTAGACTACTGGGGGCCCACTGATTATGTATACAAAATTTGGTTGAGTTTGGTACAAGGGCCTATATTCTCAATTATTGACCCCCTCCCCCTTTTGGGCGGTTAGTTTTTGTGTTTTTAAACTCCTGGGGACCCACTGATTATGTATACAAAATTTGGTTGAGTTTCGTACAACGGGCCTATATTTTCATTTTTTGACCCTATCCCCCCCCCCCCCATTTTGGTTAGTTTTTGCGTTTTTAGACTTCTGAGGTCCCACTGATTATGTATACAAAATTTGGTTGAGTTTGGTACAAGAGCCTATATTTTTAATTTTTAACCCCCCTCCACCCCCCCTTAATTTTGGGTCGATATGCACCTTAATCTAATCAGCTCTTAATCTCAATGGACCAAAACTAAGTGTAAAATTTGGTTTCGATATTCACACTAGTTTTTGAGCTAGCTCGTCCACACAAATTTGGTTACGCACAGACTAACGGACAACCGGACAACCAGACTGACAGACAAAACAATTATTATCTCAAAAAATATAATTTTTTCGATGTCCACTTATTAGGCTTTTTTTGCTCAATTTTTTTAATCAAAGTAGTTTCAGCCGTTTTTGAGATATTTCGAAAAAAAGAACAAAAAAAAAACATTTTTTCATGCGCGATTACAATACTTGTCCATGTCCTGTATGGTAAAGTAAAAAGTAATAGTATTATAATAGTGTGTGTTCATCTGTTCAATATTCATAGCTTAAGGGTGTATTGATGAATTCATTTAAAGTCGAATACCAAATTAAAATGTTTTTTTTGTTATTTATTTATTTATTTTATTTATTTATTTATTTATTTAAAAACAATGCTCTGAGGTGGCTACCTCGTAGAGCAGAAACAGAAAGAATATATATACAAATAGTATCATTTAAGTAAGCAAACATAACATATAGTAACATTTAAATGAGCAAACAGAAAGAATACATACATATAGTAACATTTAAATGAGAAACAGAAAGAATACATACATATAGTAACATTTAAATGAGAAACAGAAAGAATCTAGGTATATAGTAAGATTTAAATGAGCAAGACTCTCCCAGCCCAGTGAGCAACCCAGAGTCAGCACATTCCATCGAAGAGATGTCTCTGCCCTTTCCCTTTTCTATAGATACTATCACAGCAGGTGCTCTGGATGAGATAAAATCAATAATTCCCCCCAAAGCATGCTTTGCACGCAGCACACGTTTTGCCGACTCCCAACACTCTTTCGCGGTCAAATTGGAAAAGTGCCGGACCACTTCATTCGCGAATACATATATCCCCATGACTTCAAGGAACCGGAACTCTCTCCCAGCCTCTATCTTTCCCAGCACCTATGATCTTCAAACCTTCAAAACCAGGGTGCATAGACACCTACGTCTACACCCTCTCTCTTAATCAACTTTCCCTTCTCTTCGGTAATGCAAGGGTCTTTCGAGATCCATAGGGGCTACATCTTTACTGGTGCACCCCTTCTTGCATTCGATTGCATTAAAAAAAAAAAAAAAGCAGGCGAATAGACCAGTGACACATTACTCTAACCCAGCTCCCCCTAGAAGATGCACCCTGAGTGAGCGATGAAAAGATGATGTTGAAAGCGATGTTCGGATATTTAATGGCAATGTATTCCATATGCATAAATTTAATACAACATTATTGCGTTTGATAGCGAGTTTAAATTAGCTTAAAATTTTAAAGTTCACAAAATCCATAAATTATAAAAATCATATACAGGGTGTCCCGTATCACAACGATAAACCGTGAACAGTGGATAGGGCAATTTACGGCGGTCCAGAAGGCAAAAAAAGTTTAATAAAAGTCTCATATTTTTAAGTTATAGTCATTTTTTTGAAAATGGTAAAAATCTCTGTCCTGTCCTAAATATCGAGATGCTGTGGCTACAATTTACATATTTTATTATTCTAATTTTTGTTGCGCAATCCTGCGTAATCCTGCTATTGAGCAATTGAGTAAAATATCAAATTTTGATAATGTTTTTTTATTTAATATGTTAACCAATTATGTGGCATCTTGATTGAACTAATCTTTGGCTATTATAGACATTAATACTATACCAAATAGCTAATAATAATTCCATTAATAGCCAAAGATTAGTTCAATCAAGGTGTGACATATTCAAAAAATGCCTATAACTCAAAAAATATGAGACTTTTATTAAAAAAAATGTTATGTTCAGGACCGACTTAAATTTCCCTACCCCTTGTTCACGGTTTATCCTTGTGATACGAGACACCCTGTATAACCTCCTCCTTTTTTTGAAGTCGGTTAAAAATACTTTTTAATAAATGTATGTTCAGGACCGACTTAAATTTCCCTACCCCTTGTTCACAGTTTATCCTTGTGATACGAGACACCCTGTATAACCTCCTCCTTTTTTTGAAGTCGGTTAAAAATACTCTTTAATAAATGTAGAACCATACAAAATACTAATCAACAAAATTTTGTTTTTGTTAGGACGATATCAACCAAAAAATCTCAATGCACAAAAATATTAATACTAACAGACATTTTGATAAAACAGTTATTATCTCGAAAAATATAATTTTTTCGATGTGCACTTATTAGGGTTTTTTTTTGTAGACCAAAACGCCATGGCTTTGCTCAATTTTTTTAATCAAAATAGTTTTAGCCGTTTTTTAGATATTTATACGATAATAAAATACGAAGCAAAAAAAAACTGTTGTTTCATGAACAATTACAATACTTAACCATATGGTAAAGTAAAAAGAATTTTAAAACTGAAGATGGGGTGAAATTAGCCTGAGAAACATGTATAAATAATTTTTTATCTATATAATAAAAATGAATTTCTGTTTCTTTGTAAGCGCAGATCTCTCAAAAGCCTGGACCGATTTGGCTAATTTTTTTTTAAATGTTCGTAATAGTCCAATTCAGGTTAATATGTAAAAAAAAATTGGAAAAGTTGCCCGGAAAATTGGAAAATTCAGGAAAAACTAAAAAAATTCAGGTTAGCCAACATAGCTTGCCAAACAATAAAGGAACTAAACTAGCAAAAAAACAAATGTTGGCGGCCCTGTTTGTAACCACATTATCGTTGAAGAAGAATTTAATAATGCAACAAAGATTTAAAAAAAAACTATCTATTTTTTTTAAAGTACATTTTAAACCAAAAATTTAAAAAAATCGTCATGATAACTAAATTTTTGAAAAAGTGATGGTTATTTAAAAAAAGCTATTTTTTCAAAAATTCCTAACTTCTTTTGGGTTGGGTGAAAAAATTTGAAAAAATTCTGAAAACCGTCTTAAATAGGGTAGAAAAAAATAAAAAAAGTTACAGCCAAGCTTTTGATTATATTTATAGATGAAAAATATTTAATTTAAAATAAAATATGTTATTTAAAAATCATTTTTCTTAAAAATACCTTTGGGAATCTCACCTCATCTTTTCTCTATTGTATTTAAGACCCTCAGCCATTTCAAAAGAACTAAGCCTTGTGGCTTTTGTATTCGAGCTCATTCGTTCATTTCAATATTATTTATTTATTTCAAAGTTAATTATAAAGGATTATTGAAACTATACTAACTAAACTAACTGAAAGGAATTAATTAGCTTTTGTAATTTCTTTAAAAATATATTTTAAAGATTAAAACCAAAATTCAATTAGCCGGTAAAATTCTTTAAAGAAAACAAAATCATTTGAAATTGTTATATTGTTTTGAAATTTAGGAAATTTCAGCCTATTGAAATTATTAAAAACCTATTTTGAGCCTAATTAAACATAAATTTTCTATAATCTAATAATAAACTTTAAAAGTTTATTATTTTTAATTTTTTAATTGGATAATTCTCCCCAAATGGCTATTTTTACCTTATTTATTGAATTTTTACAAGACAAAAACTTTATTTTAATTTAAGTTGAAAGGTTCTTTTTGCCGAATAATTGAGTAGCAGAAGGGGACAATAAAATATTGTCTTCTGGTGAAAAAATTAATTTTTTAAATTCATTCATAAAGAGATATACTTTGTATATTAAATTGAAAGTTTTTGCCGAGAGTAGCAGAATTTTTATATATTGAAGGAGACAATAAAAGAGTGTGTCTTCTGTTGGAATTATAAATTTTATTTAAATAAATAAATAAAATTTATAATTCCAGCAGAAGACACACTCTTTTATTGTCTCCTTCAATATATACTTTGTCCTCTTCATCAATCTATTACAATTAATTCACAAGAGTTGATATATGAAAGTGTTCTTTACACGTGTATAAAACATTAATAAAACAGCCACGTGGGGGTCCAGGGGCGAAGCCTCCTGGCTAGTAAAAAGGCTCGCCGAAGGCGGGCTTTAAAGCTAGTATTTAATAAATTAAACAATTTTTCTTAATTAAATATGCATCGGGTGGAAGAATAAAAAATATGTAGATAAAAAATTATAATTAATTTATAATGTAAAAATGGCTTACGTGAAATAGAGTGTGCTGATCTGGCTCTAGACGGCAAACTGAGAAGCTCGTCTGTCACCTGAAAAGAAAAAGACCCGTTAGTGATAAAGCCGCTTGAACCAAACTCGAATTTTGTTCTAATCAATTTCTTTGAATTCTCTATTCGGAAAATAAAATTATAAACATTAATAATTATTTTATGATTGGAATTTACTGAGTTTTTCAATTTTTAAAAAGACGGTGTTTTTTTTTTAATGTAACGATATGTTTTATTCATGTCAGAGTGATATCGTCTCTAGGGTTAACCAACTATATGGAAAGCCACTTGGGTGAGGGGACTATCCTTTCTGGCATAATATAACAGTACCTGGAGGCACCGAGCGATGCTCGGTAACTTCTTTCTTCAGTTAAAACCTTTATTTTAATATTATTTTTAATTTAAAATTCTGATAAAAAGGTCGATTTTTATTTGAGAGCCGTTTTGAAATTAAAAAAATACAAATATATATATAGGGTCCGCCAAATAACTTTTTTTTTAAATGCTATAAAAAAAAACTACTGAATATTTTCTCAAATTTCTTTTTTTATTTGAAAGTACAATCCTTCCGGTTAATAATGGAAAATAATTTCATTCAAATGGCTGCCTCGGCTGGCCATGCAGTAGCCTACACGATCGGTCCAATTTTTAAGCACATTATCGATTGTGTGCAGCTGTATTTCACCAATGGCTTCACGAATATTGTCCTTTAAAGCGTCAATTGTCTCTGGCTTGTCGGCGTAACACTTATCTTTGACGGCACCCCACAAATAATAGTCCAACGGTGTCAAATCGCAGCTCCGAGGTGGCCAAACGACATCAGCTCTGCGGCTGATAATGCGATCTTCAAAAACAGGGCGCAAAACATCGAGTGTAGGTAGCTTCGGCTGTGTGGCACGTAGCGCAGGCCTGTTGAAACCAAATGTTGCCAATATCCTTTGTGAACAAAAATTCGTTCAACATGGCCCGATAACGATCGCCATTGACTGTAACGGCCACTCCTTGTTCATTTTCGGAAGAAAAATGGCCCAATTATGCCTCTGGACCAAAATCCGCACCAAACAGTGACTCGTTTTGGGTGCGTCGGCTTTTCAATGTATGCGTGCGGGTTTTCTGTGCCCCAAATGCGACAATTTTTCTTGTTTACATACCCGCCAAGATCAAAATGAGCTTTTTTTGAACAATTTTATATTTATTAATGTATTTTATTAATTTTTGCACAACGTTTCGTCCGTTTCCGGACTTTATCAAGTCCTCAATCAGTTAACACATTAAATGTTCATAAAATAATGAGACCAATTTAAAAAATTTAAGAAATCTTAAATTTTTTAAATTGTTTTCTCGATGGTCTCATTATTTTATGAACATTTAATGTGTTAACTGATTGAGCACTTGATAAAGTCCGGAAACGGACGAAACGTTGTGCAAAAATTAATAAAATACATTAATAAATATAAAATTGTCCAAAAAAACCTATTAATTTTTTAATTTTATTTAAATAAAGAATGGACATTAAACAACTGAATCAAAATGAGCTTCATCTGAAAAGATGATTTTTTTTGGCAAAATCGGCATCTTCTGTAAGTGCGTTGTTCAAGCGTATACACAACCATATTCGTTCAGCGGAAGGATAAAACTAATTATCTGTCAAATCAAACATGAGCTAAGTGTTACCATTCACGAAATAAGCACTAGTTGAAAAAAAAACGTTAGATGGCGGACCCTATAGTATTCGCCCACTGTACCCACCCAACCCCCCGCTTGACCCCACCCCCGAAACATCGCACTACCCCCGGATCTCCCACCACTGCACCCCACCTCCTGCACCTGTTTTGAATCAACCATATGATTCATTTTTATTCATCCATTTGTTAATAAATAAAACCTATCAAAATGTGTTGTTTTTTCAGAAAATTGAGACATGCTTACAAGATTGTTATTTAGGAAAAATACATTTTTTAGGAATCATTAAAGCCATTTTTGAGAAAATCAGGAAAAATAAATAAATAAATAAGTAAAGGAGTTCTTTCGATTAGTCATTCGGAAAGAAAACCTTACTGTGGTCGCACTAGTCGATATCAAATTCAAAATTCAATTTATATTTTCTTAAGATTTGCAGTTTTTGAGATATTTTAATAAGTACCTGGAGGCACCGAGCGATACTGGGTAACTTCTTCCTTCAGTTAAAACCTTTATTTTAATATTATTTTTAATTTAAAATTCTGATAAGGTCGATTTTTATTTGAGAGACGTTTTCAAATTAAAAAAATACAAATATATATAGTATTCGCCCACTGTACCCCCCCCCCCCCCACACCCCGCTTGACCCCCCCCCCCCCAAATCCCCCACCACTGCACCCCACCTCCTGCACTTGTTTTGATTCAACCATATGATTCATTTTTATTCATCCAATTGTTAATAAATAAAGCCTATCAAAATGTGTTGTTTTTTTTCAGAAAATTGAGACCTGCTTATGCGAAATATATTATTAAATAAATTCTTGATTATTTTTTATTCTATTAAATAAATAAAGTACTTTATAAAAACAATTATAAAACGTTTATTAATATTTCTAACGTTTATGGAGAACAAAATATGTTAAAATCCACAATCACAATACTTCTTCAAAGCCTTTTAGAACAATGAATTAAGGCAACCCATTGTCTGCCTGGGTACAAAAGGAAAAGGGAAACCTTTTTTTAAAACCCTAAGAATGTTATTTGTCTACCTGAGAATAATTAATTTGATTACGAAAAAACCTATCAAAAACAATTTTGTCGAAGATGAGACCGTGACAGATCGAATTATCACCCCGAAAACCCCTAAACCGTGAATTTCATCAAAATCGGTAGAGTCGTTTTCAAAATATAACCAAGATACAAATATATAAACAAATATATATACAAATAAATATACAATTTTTGCTCGTTTAATAAGAGTAGATAGTTCTATTTACTAACATCTTTGATTCTCGGTCTTAAATTTCTTGTTAACACTTTGTCGAAAATACGCAAAAAAAAGTTATAGTCCCCCAAAGCGGGCTTCGAAACTGATTAGAAAAGATACTTGAGTTGTGAGTTAATGAAAATTTTTTCTTAAATCTAAATTACAGTATTACATAAAACATTTAGGTATATAATAAGTTTACATTGAAGGAGACAATAAAAGAGTGTATCTTCTGCTGGAATTATAAATATTTAATTCATAAAGAGACTATAGTTTTGAGAGCTTTGCACTCTTCATCAGTCTATTACAATTGATTCACAGGAATTCCAGTAGAAGAGACACTCTTTTTATTGTCTCCTTCAATTTATAAAAATTCTGCTATTCTCGGCAAAAAGAAACTTTCAATTTAATTAAGTTTACAGATTATAATACATCTATTTATAAAAGTAAGCTTAATTAAAGTTCAATTTTATTAGATTTTTAAGTCAAATCAATTGTTCAGCGAGAGATAACTGGTCAAGTAAGTAAAAATCTTAACTTCGAATTTTTTCCCGAATACACAAGATTTCGATTTTTATTATGTACTAGCTTCAAGGCCCGCCTTCGGTGGGCCTTTTGCTAACCAGGAGGCTTCGCCCCCTGGACCCCCACGTGGCTGTTTTATTAATGTTTTATACACGTGTAAAGAGAACTTTCATATATCAACTCTTGTGAATTAATTGTAATAGATTGATGAAGAGGGCAAAGTATATCTCTTTATGAATGAATTTAAAAAATTTATTTTTCCAGCAGAAGACAATATTTTATTGTCCCCTTCTGCTACTCAATTATTCGGCAAAAGAACCTTTCAACTTAAATTAAAATAAAGTTTTTGTCTTGTAAAAATTCAATAAATAAGGTAAAAATCGTAATTTGGGGACAATTATCCAATTAAAAAATTAAAAATAATAAACTTTTAAAGTTATTATAGAAAATTTAGAGTTAATTAGGCTCAAAATAGGTTTTTAATAATTTCAATAGGCTGAATTTTCCTAGATTTCAAAACAATATAAAAATGGGTTTTCAAATGATTTTGTTTTCTTTAAAGAATTCTACGGGCTAATTGAATTTTGGTTTTAATCTTTAAAATATATTTTTAAAGAAATTCCAAAAGCTAATTAATTCCTTTCAGTTAGTTTAGTTAGTATAGTTTCAATAATCCTTTATAATTAACTTTGAAATAAATAAATAATATTGAAATGAATGAATGAGCTCGAATACAAAAGCCAAAAGGCTTAGTTCTTTTGAAATGGCTGAGGGTCTTAAATACAATAGAAAAAAGATGAGGTGAGATTCCCAAGGGTATTTTTAAGAAAAATGATTTTTAAATAACATATTTTATTTTAAATTAAATATTTTTCATCTATATATTTTTTTCTATTAAAGACGGTTTTCAGAATTTTTTTCAAATTTTTTCATCCAACCCAAAATAAGTTAGGAATTTTTGAAAAAATAGCTTTTTTTTTAAATAAACATCACTTTTTCAAAAATCTAGTTATCATGACGATTTTTTTTTAAATTTTTTGTTTTAAATGTACTTTAAAAAAATAGATAATTTTTTTAAATCTTTGTTGCAGTATTAAATTCTTCAACGATAATGTGGTTAGAACTATTGAGAATGAATGACACTCAAAAATGTTACAAACAGGGCCGCCAACACTTGTTTTTGCTAGTTTAGTTCTTTTATTGTTTGGCAAGCTATGTTGGCTAACCTGAATTTTTTTAGTTTTTCCTGAGTTTTTCAATTTTCGGGGCAACTTTTCCAATTTTTTTTACGTATTAACCTGAATTGGACTATTACGAACATTTTAAAAAAAAATTAGCCAAATCGGTCTAGGCATTTGAGAGATCTGCGCTTACAAAGAAACAGAAATTCATTTTTATTATATAGATATATTACTTATAGAATCATATTGTTGAGTAATGGAACTCAAAATTAAAAAATTTTGAGTCAATCTAACACACCAGTTTTACCAGCCGAGCGTATTTACTGAATAATAAAAATAAATTGTTTCATTAATCTCATCCATAATTAAAATTGTCAATTCAAATCGTATAATTGGATAAAAATTAAATTAAAAATAGAATTTTATTCTTTAATGTGCCGCTGAAAAAGTCAAAAATAAATTACGAAACGTGTGACACAACTATATATATATATATATATATATAAAATTAAGGTTTTGTCTGAACATTAGTCCAAATCACCTCAAATTTTGGTTTTAAAATAGAACTAAGATACAAATATATATATATAAAAAACAATTTTTGCTCGTTTAATAAGAGTAGATAGATATGACTTAGATACACAAAAACAGTAACTCATAGCATGATGCTATTTTTTTCATGTTGTAAAAATACACTTTGGATGTTCTGGTTCCACGTCCCACCACTCAAATGGTATGGGGTGAAGATATTATGTTTATAATTGACTATAAATTATAATTTCACTGTGGGTCAAAAATATTTTTTAACACATATGTATATTTTACCGCACTCACACCATGCGCAGTACCTGGTCCACCTGCTACAGCCAGTCAGACTGTCCATTCCCTGTACAACTATCATAGACGAAACTATTCCGCATTATTTCTAGTTGGATCAAATCCGTACTCAAAATGTGTCACTAGCTCTCTGGACTAAAAGTAGCACCTTGTTGATATTTTGTCGAATAATTAAATATCTCATATTTTAGTGCTAGGGGCTTCTTCAGAAATAAATATAAGTGCTCTAGGGTTCCTCGCTCTACAAAAGGTTGAGAAATACTGTTATAAACACTTCAATCAACAAAGTTTTAGTATATACAATCGCTCAATTTTTTTGATAAAATTTTAAAAAATGCTTCCAAAATGTATCCAATAAATATTCCTGTAGCGGCCCGCTACATCACACCCTTTCTTTCCTTTTTTTTGGGTGATTGCAATACCGACTTAGTTAATCGGGGTGGGCTCTATCCACCTAGCTGGTGGGTCAAGAACTGCTTGCTTAGCAATCACATCGGGGTCACCAGATTGTTAGGGCGCTCGTGAGTGCTGAGTGCTGTGTGGCGCTTTTTTTTTTAGTTTTAAAATGTTAGTTTATTCAGCAATTATGTACATATGGTTTTTTATTAGGTCCCCTAACATTTTGGGATCTGGTGTTATTGAATTTCATTTAACTCACATTGTCTTGGATGACATTCGGGGTTATTACATTTTTTATTTTTTTGTATTTTTTCTTCATAAACAATATTATTTTACAAAGAGAAAATTATTAATTAAGTAGTGGAATACTTTTGGCGAGGAAAAAGCTGAGAACCTCGCCGGATATATGAAAGGAAAGAACGGAAAAGAAGAAAGGGAGGTATTATACAAAGAGAAGAGAACAAAAGGTGGACAGGTAGATGTGGGGGGGGGGGGGTGAAGAATTTTTAAAATATTTTATTATTTACATATTATAATTTATTTACATATTTTATCATAACATAATTATGATATCAAAAATAAAGAAAATAAAAAGTATTAGACTAAAAATTTAACAATTTAACAAAATAACAAAATAAAAGAAGCGAACAGAGTAATTGGACTTGGCAAAATGTTATCCTTGGTCGAGCGGTCGGCTCTTTGTGCCGCGCCCCCCACCAAGTCGATGGGGTCCTAACAATGTTGCGTGTGTGCAGGGCGTTGTTTGTGCCCTGATGGAAAGCCGGGCTGGGCGCCATCCGCTTTGTTAGCGGAGGAGGGGCTGCTAGTTGGCGGTTGGCCCCTCCAGATCCGAATGCTCGAATCCGATTCGATGCTCAGCCGAGATCGAGTTGCTTCACTTATAGCATGACTGATATATTATCAGTCATGCAAAAGCGTCGCAACGATCTGACTGAGTCATCTAGCGGCCGTGTCTAAAGGCTCGTCGCCAGAGCAACAGCGGGCCGCTACAATTCCAAAAAGGTTTTACTTTTCTGTATTGGCGAATGAAACAATGAACTTGGTCATTAATGCGTTAAAATGTGTGTGAAAAAAGAGACGAAGCGTTCTGAAGAAGAATAAAAAAAACTGCCGAGTATTTGTTGAGCGAAATCGGTTGTCGCAGTGACTACAAACGCAGCTGTTATCCTCACAGAGCGTGTAATTTCAATGGTAAATTGAGAGCTCATATTGGTTAAGTAAGGAGGGAGTACTAGAGTACTCCTAAACACTAAACGCTCCCCCTGGTTTATCGGAACTTGGTCAACACTTGAATCTGCAGACAGCATGGAATGGGATGGATGGATGGATGGATGTATAGTATAGAGGCCTGCTGTCTATCCCACTGTTTGTATATCCCTCATCCCACCCACCCCCGCATTCCCATCCACTCCCCCATTTACACCCACTCACTCTCAATTACTCTCCATTTCTCTTTCTACTCAATGGCCAGCTTGTCAAGCCAACTCAAGTGGATGAATCAAGAGACGGTGTCTGGTCCTATATCATAATTCAGTTTTTTGTGGGGGGGGCTCAAATGGGGGGGGGTGCACTCTGGCGGATAAATCGAAAGAACAGTAAATTAATAAGATGAAGGGATCATTTAATAAGAAATGGGAAATGTTTTGGATTTACGCTTAGTTGAGTTTATTGTTTTATTAATGAATGAAAATAATAAACCGGTATAATATATTGGGCTCGAGCGAGGGGTGAACCGCGATTGGACTTAGGTGTACACCGTATTTGGAATTATATGGAATTACTTTGGAATTCATTAGATAACACTGTTCGACAAAAAATTTCTCCCCGTAAATCTAATAATAGATTCTGGTAGAGTTTTATATACTGATTATCATAAAATTTCCCAATTTTTTACCACACATCAGAGTTTTGAGATATTATCGATCAAAATGACGAAAAAGGCCATTTTGACCTATTTTCGAGTCCCATCAAATATTAAACAGCAATATTTGAAATTAAAATATTTTTTTGACTTAATAGAAAACAGCTTCCTCTTTGATTTTCAAATTACCATTTGTTTTTAGCTCAATTATGAGAACAAGAATGTTTTCTACATTTGATTCAATCGGTTAATTAATGGCAAGCATCTAACATACATGCTAATAGATCTAGCGCTCTGGACTGGGAGATCGAATATATAACATCTGAGATTTCAAATTGACTTGGTGATCCATCCGAATGTCTAGCGGGCTAACGCAAAATGACGTTGGATTGTAGCTAAGTGGATCACATCTTTATCTCTCTTAGTCCAGACTTAATACTCCGCAGACTCCAATAGCGTAATCCGCAGTAGTCTCGCGAGATAAAAATATATTTTTCAAATCAGCGCGGTCAAAATAATTCTCGTTGACGTATCAATTATTCTTTGATATATTAATGAGAAAAATTATAAAATTCATAGTATGAGACTTGGTCTAACATAATCCCTACTCGTGGATCACATCTTTTTCTCTCTTAGTCCAGACTTAATACTCCGCAGACTCCAATAGCGTAATCCGCAGTAGTCTCGTGAGATAAAAATATATTTTTCAAATCAGCGCGGTCAAAATAATTCTCGTTGACGTATCAATTATTCTTTAATATATTAACGAGAAAAATGATAAAATTCATAGTATGAGACTTGGTCTAACATAATCCCTACTCGTGGATCACATCTTTTTCTCTCTTAGTCCAGACTTAATACTCCGCAGACTCCAATAGCGTAATCCGCAGTAGTCTCGCGAGATAAAAATATATTTTTCAAATCAGCGCGGTCAAAATAATTCTCGTTGACGTATCAATTATTCTTTGATATATTAATGAGAAAAATGATAAAATTCATAGTATGAGACTTGGTCTAACATAATCCCTACTCGTGGATCACATCTTTTTCTCTCTTAGTCCAGACTTAATACTCCGCAGACTCCAATAGCGTAATCCGCAGTAGTCTCGCGAGATAAAAATATCTTTTTCAAATCAGCGCGGTCAAAATAATTCTCGTTGACGTATCAATTATTCTTTGATATATTAATGAGAAAAATTATAAAATTCATAGTATGAGACTTGGTCTAACATAATCCCTACTCGTGGATCACATCTTTTTCTCTCTTAGTCCAGACTTAATACTCCACAGACTCCAATAGCGTAATCCGCAGTAGTCTCGCGAGATAAAAATATCTTTTTTCAAATCAGCGCGGTCAAAATAATTCTCGTTGACGTATCAATTATTCTTTGATATATTAATGAGAAAAATTATAAAATTCATAGTATGAGACTTGGTCTAACATAATCCCTACTCGATTGAGTGTGATTATTTAATTTGATTTATAAATATATATTGATTTGGACCCGTGTGATCGATGTGACACTTCTGAGGTGAATACAATAAAAGTGTCAAAATTTGATAAAGGTTTTATTGGATTAAAATTTTTTATTGGCTTTAAAAAGATTGTTTAGATCTGTTAGTTTAAGGCTTCGCAAATTTATCAGAGTCCCCATAAACCTTTCAATATTTATGATGTTGCCAAATATTCGTCTAGGGACTGCTTTGCGTTACTTATCCACTCTATACATACAACAGAGATATATTCTTGACATTACTCGATGATAAAATGTGATTTGCTTCAAAGAATTTCAATAATAATATAAACTTTTTAATAAAACTATTATATAAGTAATATATATGTGTATATTTTGAAATTCGCTTAGAATGAAGAATTCTTTTAAAATTTATTTCACTTAGAGAACTCCATTCATTTCTATATCTATGAATTTAAAGCGTTTGTATGATCTTGTAAGGTCTTGCTTACAAATTACACTATTTGACAAAAATTTCCCATAAGGTCTTAGTTTTTTTTATTTATAACTCAAGTTCTAAATGAGCTAAAAACAAGTAGTAATTTGAAAATCAAAGAGGAAGCTGTTTTCTATTACGGCAACAAAATATTTTGATTTCAAATATTGCTGTTTAATATTTAATAGAACTCGAAAATAGGTCAAAATAGCCTTTTTCGTCATTTTGATCGATAATATCTCAAAACTCTGACCTTTTTTTTTTTTTGGCTTTTCGGCCTTTCTAACCATAAGCCAATTTACGATACTATATATTTTTTTAAATTTTGTCTCTACCCCCGGGGGTCAGATTTTAGCCGAATTCCTCGAGTCGGATTCGAACCCGGGTCCACTTGGTTAGCAGGATGATACGCTACCGACTAGCCTATCTGACCCCCCCCCCCAAAAAAAAAACTCTGACCTGTTGTACAAAAATCTACTGGAATCCATTGTTAGGCTTACGGGTAGAAATGTTTGTTTAATTTTTGTCGAGTAGTGTTATCGGTATTCAAAATTTTTGCTTTCGTGAATTGTATTTAAGACAGTGAGGTTTTTAAATAGTTTATACTTTACCATATAGGGTATGGTCAAGTATTGTAATCGTGCATGATAAAAGTGTTTTTTTTTTGCTTCGATTTTCCAAAATATCTCAAAATACCAGGGGTCATTTTTCTAGCCCGTATAGAAATAAATAGATTTTCGAAATATGTTTTTTATATATTTTCGAAAACATATTAAAATTATAAAATTTTTGTGTTAAATTTATATAAAGTTTATATTTTCTATATATTTTTAAAATAAAATTATTTTTATGTCGCTCTAGTATAAATTTTATATAAATTTAACACAAAAATTTTATATTTTTAATATATTTTCAAAAAATATATAAAAAACATATTTAGAAAATCTATTTATTTCCATACAGGAGTATTAGATAAGAATCGATATTTTTGATTCTAAGTCAACATGGACTTCAAATAGCCAGTGGTATCTGATTAATAATAAAGGAATAAACATATTAATATTTCAAATTACTTTAGATAAAGTCTCGCAAAAATCCGTTGTAGTTTATTTTTGATAAACATTTATTCCATGGAAAAGTTGCGGACATATTTTCCTGACAGCTAAATATATATATATATTTTAAATCGAGCTATAAATTGTGTTATGAGAACCTCTGTGTATGTATTCTAAATATATTCTAAAGATATCTATTCAAATCTATAACTTTTTTATAAAGAGGCCATTTACCTCGTTTTTATGACATATAAAATATAATAATGCTCTGTATTATTATTTTTTTTATAATATATTCCTAAAAGCTTTGTTTTTGCTTGTTTCTATCAAAAAAGCATTTAAATAAATTAAATGGATCTGAAGAGGTATGGGAATGTCACGAACATGCATTTGAAGAATCGCAAAGTGCTCAAATAATAAATAGACGCTGTGGAAAGCGAAGGAAATGGAAAGTCAATATATATATATAAAATGAGTGGGAGAGAATTCTCGAAACTAGAAGTTGATTAAGGCGTGTGTAGTCACTACTACATACATGAATAAAAGCATATCAGGGGGAATGAAACTGTATAATGCAAACATTTAAATTAACTGAACAAAAATTTATTTTTATTGTCAGTTAAAATCAAATACTGAAAAAAACGATTTATTTATAGTTAACAAATTATATTTGATATGAATAGATGGTGAAGTTAATTATGTCGAAATCGATCTCTGTTCAATATTAATAAACGAGCTTTTCCTGCGTGCCTTCGGCACGACCTCGAGGCTCGGCCCTCCGGGCTGGTGCCCTGGCGGGCAGCGTCTCGGTCCAAAAATTTTATTCCTCTTAAAAAATCACACTCCAAATGTATACCGGTAAACTACCGAAAATACATCATCTCTTAAAAGTTTCGCCTCTTTAACTTTTGAGTGGCGAAGGGGAGGGGAGGGGGAATAATGATCAATATATTTAATGTTTCTTAATTCAAAATGAATTGGAGTCTTTCATTTCAAAATTCGAGTCCAAATTAGAAATTAGAATTTCAAATTTGCCTGGTTAATGAAAATCGATTGGAGCCGCGCTGACAATTATATTTCAAATTTGCCTCGTTAATTAATATATAATTTTTATTAATTTAATTAATTTTATTTCTCTAATATCTATGATGTCCTTTAAAGTTAAATTCATTTAATAATATTATATACTGGGTTGATTTTTGAAATAATTTCCATCTTTTTTCAAAAAAAGACACCCAAAAAAATTTTTAAGAAAAAAATAAAAACCGACTTCAAAAATTAAGTGCAACAAATATAAAAATACACTAAAAGGTATAAAATAATTATTATCTTATTTAGTTACAACTAAACGACGAAATATTAACACGAAATTACTTTTTAAAGTCGGTGCCAAACAAACTATATCTATAAGCGAGCGTACCCGCCAAACGTACTAAGTAAGATCCGTCGAGTGCGATTCATAAAAGATATATGTTTGGCACCAACTTCAAAAAGTAATTTCGTGTTAATATTTCGTCGTTTAGTTGTAACTAAATAAGATAATAATTATTTTATACCTTTTAGTGTATTTTTATATTTGTTGCACTTAATTTTTTGAAGTCGGTTTTTATTTTTTTCTTAAAAATTTTTATTTTTCTCTTTTTAGTGATGTTATTAATAGTGATTATATCATCAGAACTTGACCAAATTAATATGACACCATCCCTAAGACACCCCCTTTCGGATAAAAAAAGAACCATCGAAATCGGTTCATAAACAAAGAGGTTAGGTCTAAACAAACCTAAACAAACCTAATAAAAAAGGTCTAATACCGATGAAAAAAAATCGAAAAAAAAATGGGACCAATCGGAAGCTAGACTGGACCCAATGCAAAAAAAATTTTCAAAATCGGTTGACAATTGGCGGAGATATGAGGTAACATAGGCACAAAAAAAAAAAAAAAAAAAAAAAAAATTCAATCGAATAGAGAACCTCCTCCTTTTTTGAAGTCGGTTAAAAAGATTCTTAAATCTTTGTTTTCACTGTAAATTCCATGGGTCCGTCACTGAAAACTTTTTTCAGTTTAGCAGGAATTTTCACTATTCCCTTTGAGTTGAAGGGAGTGAAAAATCTAGCTATAATAATTATATATGTTGCATGTCAGAGAGAGATTTGTCTTAAGGGTTTGGCTACTGGCCCGGCAAGCTTAGTTAGCGCTTGGGTTCGATTCCTAAGGAGACGAACCTCTCTGATATGCAATGTAAAAATATTTCTCTAATATCTATGATGTCCTTTAAAGTTAAATTCATTTAATAATATAATTTAATGTTTCTTAATTTAAAATCTATTGGTGTTTTTTCATTTTCATTCGAGTTCAAATGAATACAATATTATCTCGACACAAAGTCCAAATCAAAAATATCTAGTTTTAGTAAGAAAAATCAAGATAGAAATATTAATATCGCAATGGAGTAATCGGTAGAGCCAATGACTATAGTTCAAGAGTTCGTCGGTTTGATTCTAGGCAAGAGCGTAATTTTTTTAGAGAAATTTCTCTAAGCGTTGTTACAAATTAATCTAGATGAATATTATATAGTATGATATGATATACGTATTATAAGTATTCTCATATTTTTGGACCAACTCTAGATATATTAATAGTTAAGATGCCGCTATTTGAACCAAGGACCAATAAGTGAAATATGAAAATATTGTTATTTGAGTAAAATACTGGAATAGTTAAATTTAATAGTTGGGTATTTAAATGGAATAATACGTAATTACGACAAGAAATGATTTAAACTTGAATATTTTTTATTTATAAAAAAAATATGTATTTCTTAGTAGAAGATGAGTATATTCATTTGATGTAGAATCTATATTCAATCAAATGAAAAATAGAAATATTTATTTTAATTATTCATTTGGTTGAAGTAGTTAGATAAAAATTTGAATTAATTATTATATTTGATTTAAGGTACAATGTAATCTAATTTTAATATATATTAATATTTCTTATAATCTTATGGTGGGTTTTAAAATTAAAAAAATAAACTGCAACGGATCGTTGCTAAACTTTATCCAAATTCATTTGAAATATTAATATGTTTGTTCCTTTATTATTAATCAGATATCACTTGCAATTTGTAGTTCATGTTGACATAATTAAAAATAATTCTCATTTAATAGTCGAGGAATAACCATTCTACATTGGATTTTTGACATTTCGGTTATTATTGGTAACCATTGCTGAAGACATGGAGGAATCGACTTAAAATCAAAAATAGCCACAGATTCTCATCTAATACTTGAGGAATAACAATTCTACATTAGGTTTTTGACGTTTCTATTATTATTGGTAACCATTGCTGAAGACATGGAGGGATCGACTTAAAATCAAAAATAACGATCGATTCTCATCTAATACTAGAGGAGTAACTTTATTGCATTCCATTTTTGATGTTTTGACCATTAATGGCAACCTCTACTGAAAACGTGGAAGAATCGACTTAAAATCAAAAAGACTAAATTCTTTTATGGTAAACAACTCAAGTTTGATGAAAATCGTGGACGAAAAAAACGATAACATCCATCCATCCATCCATCCATCCGCACGCACTTCCAAAAAAATGGCACTTTTTGGCCTCTCGACGAGATTCCAGGTAACTTTTGGCAAAACCGCCACATGCTAAAATTCAATCTCATTGAATACTTCAATTTGTGACCTTAATTGAGTCCATGGGTTCCGTAGTCTTTACCTGAGGACCCGTTGAAGTCGCGCTTGCCGCGCGACCGATTGCAATACTTTCTCCATGCTTCGCATTGGATAAAGTAAAAACAATTATAATAATGTAAACAAAATTTTTGTTAATTTTTTTAAAAATATCTTAATTATTAACATATCACTATTTGCAAAAAATCCAAGTCGTTTTATGATAAAAAAACAACAACATTAGTTTAGATATAATAAGGGGTTTTACTAGAAGTAAACAAGACATTCATTTAATATTAAGAGATATCTAATAAATCACTCAATTAATTAATATATTTGGATTAAATACCTAAAAATTTGGTCAAATTTGGAATGATTTCAATATATCTTAATTATTAATAAAATATCTTTGGAATAAATAAGTGCTCATTAAAAATGCTCAACTCTATCAATATATTATTTATTATAATGAAATTGTTTTTTTAGTGTAGGTAGTTATATAAAAATTAAATTAAAACAGAGTTTTATTCTTCAACTAACTGTGAAGCCCGCATCTTGATAAACTCCTCTATTCTCCGGCCCTATCCCCCTCTAGAACCACCTCCAATCATTCAATCCCCCTCCCCCTTTTGGTAAGCAAATTTTTGCATTACTAGTCTACAATTATGTATACAAATTTTGGTTGAGTTTGGTTCAAAAGAGCTTGAATTTACATTTTGTGACTCCCCACCCTATTGGGTGGGCTTTTGGGGAAATTTTTTTAAACAAATATTTCAGAAATCACAACACTACAACTTTGCTTCTGACAGAATTTGCCGTAAAGTTAATAGTATAGGTGTTATTTTATAATTTCCATTATTGACCCCCCAAATCCGCCTTTTGGGCTCAAAATATTCTATAGCTCAAATTTTCAGTTAGAAGACATCAGATCCAAATACAAAATTTCATAAGAATATCTCCAGCCGATTTTATTCCCACTGGACACAAAAGAGCAAGGACAGACAGACATACAGGAGTTTTGTTGAAGGTGTTTTCTTTAATTACTTTGCTTGAAACGAGCAAAAATTGTTTTATATATATATATTTGTATCTTAGTTCTATTTTGAAAACGGCTCTACCGATTTTGATGAAACAAAATCTATTAACAAGTTTTGAGGATGAGAAAGCGATCTGGCTAGGTCTGGACCTCGACAAATTTGATCTTAATTGATCTTTTCTTAATTGAAGTAATTATTGATAGATGAAAATCTTAATAAAAAAAGTTTGTTTACATTTTTTTAATTGGTTTTTTAATTTTAAAACCCTATAATAGGTTATAGCAAATATTAATATATATTAGAAAGAATTTAATTTTTAGGACAGAATCTAAGATTTTAATAGAAATATTATTAATTTGCGATATCAGAGGGGATTCATCCCCCCAGGAGTCGAACCTGAGAACCAACTTGCTTTCCGGGCAGTTTTTGCTCATTATAAAATTTCCCGTAGAGTTAATAGTTTAAGAGTTATTTGATAATTTTCATTCGTGCAGCCCCCCAAACCCCCTTTTGAGGTCAAAATATCAAAACGTTATATAGCTAAAAACGTAAGTTAGAAGACCTCTGATACAAATATGAAATTTCATAATAATCCCTTCAGCCGTTTTGACGTGAATCGTGAGCAACTTTTCGCGGAAACCACTGAAACACACAGACATACATACAGACAGACAGACATACAGACAGGAATTTTGTTGAGGGTGTTTTCGTTCATAACTTTGCTTGAAACGTGTGCAACCAAAATTTGGCGTGATTTGGATCAATGTACAGACAAAACCTTAATTTTATATATATATATATATATATATACTAGCTGCAAGCGCTCCGCCTTCGGCGGCTCCTCTTCCCGTGCCCAACCCACGCCCGCATACCACAGAACCGAAACCTCACCCCCCACTCCAACCCACCACACTCCCCGAAACCTACCCAGCACCCCCCCCCCCCCACACACCACCACCCCAACCCTCGCCCCACCCACCTCGAGTAATAAAGAATAATTCTACAAAATTTGATCAAGATCGGAGAGTTTTAATTTTTGCCCCCACTCACATTTTGGATAGTTAAAGGGGGGTCGGATTACAAAAAATCTTGAAATTATTTTTTAGATATTTGCAAATAAATAATCCAGTTTTCTAAAGAGTAAATGTACAAAAAAGCTAAAAATTTCTATAATTTCCCCCCCCCCCCCTTCGCCCCCATACAGTCAATTTTGATAGTTGATTTTTACAGGAATAGTTTCTTAAAGAAATAAAGAATAAGTCTACAAAATTTGATCAAGATAGGAGAGAGTTTTAATTTTTGCCCCCACTCACATTTTGGATAGTTGGGAGTTGAATTTCAAAAAATCCTGAAATTACTTTTTAGATATTTGTATTTAGAATTTTATTAAGTAAAAATCAAGCAGATATCTTATCGTTCTTAATTGAAAATGCATAATTAGTGTAAACACATTGCAAAGATATTTTGCCCCTTTTGACCCCTTTAGGGGTCGAATTTCTAAAAATCCTGAAATTAGTTTTTAGATATTTTAATTTAGTATTTTTATAAGTAAAAAGCAAATAGATATTTTATTGTCCTTAAAAGATATCGCATAATCAGTGAAAACACACTTTGCCCCCTTTGACCCCCTTAGGGGTCGAATTTCGAAAAATCCTTTCTTAGTGAGCCCCTATGTCATAGATGTAATATTCTCTCCAAATTTCATGTTTCTATGTCCAGTGGTTCTGGCTGTTTTGATGATGAGTGAGTGAGTGAGTGAGTGTATCAGGCAAAGAATTTTATATATATAGATTACTTTTTACTTTACCATACAGGGCATGGTCAAGTATTGTAATCGTGCATGAAAAAATGTTTGTTTTTTTTTGGTTCTTTTTTTCGATATATCTCAAAAACGGCTGAAACTATTTTGATTAAAAAAATTGAGCGAAACCATGGCATTTCGGTCTACAAAAAAGCCCTTAAAAGTGGACATCGAAAAAATTATATTTTTTGAGATAATAATTGTTTTGTCTGTCAGTCTGGTTGTCCGTTAGTCTGTGCGTAACCAAATTTTTGTGGACGAGCTAGCTAAAAAACTAGTGTGAATATCGAAACCAAATTTCACACTTAGATTTGGTCCATTGAGATTAAGAGCTGATTAGATTTTGGTGCATATCGACACAAAATTAAGGGGGTAGAGGGGGTTAAAAATTAAAAATATAAGCTCTTATACCAAACTCAACCAAATTTTGTATACATAATCAGTGGGACCCCAGAAATCAAAAATTAACCGCCCACACAACACATTGCAAAGATATTTTGCCCATTTTGACCCCTTTAGGGGTCGAATTTCAAAAAATCCTGAAATAAGTTTTTAGATATTTTAATTTAGTATTTTTATAAGTAAAAAGCAAATAGATATTTTATCGTCCTTAAGAGATATAGCATAATCAGTGAAAATACACTTTGCCCCCTTTGACCCCTTTAGGGGTCGAATTTCGAAAAATCCTTTCTTAGTGAGCCCCTATGTCATAGATGTAATATCCTCTCCAAATTTCATGTTTCTATGTCCAGTGGTTCTGGCTGTTTTGATGATGAGTGAGTGAGTGAGTGAGTGTATCAGGCAAAGAATTTTATATATATAGATTATCTAAGATCTCAATTTTACTATAAAACCAAACATGTTAAATATAAAATATAATGTAAGATATCTATGGTGCAAATGAGCACATAGTCGAGGCGCCCCTTTAAATTGTAATAAATTAAATTATTAGTATTATTAGTATTAAGGTTGAGACTTACACACACACACAAACTAATATGGCTTAATATTATCTTGGAAGCTCACCTTCGGATTCCCATCTTTCTGTTCTGATTAATTTTATAAAATTTCACTTCACATTATTAAATTCTTGGTAAAATTCAAAAATTAAACTTTTCAAAGATTATATATATGGAAAAATCTACTGGAAAATTAATCCAAATTGGATTAAAATGTGAGGTCGATATTAATGACAACGGCTTAGAATATAAAATAATTCAAAGCAAAGAGTCTTCACGTTTCAAACAATAGATTGTTCAAACAATGCAAAAATTCAAATTTAAAATATCAATAAATATATTAAGAATCAACTTATGAATATTACGTATATATGAGAAATTCCTATAAATTGACCTGAAAAAATATAACCTAGCTCCCCCCCTCCAAAAGTATATAATGTAATTCCAGCAGAAGACACTCTTTTATTGTCTCCTTAAATATATAAAAATTCTGCTACCCTCGGCACAAAAATTTTCAATTTAAGCAAAACTATCAGTAACTGGAAGCTAGAATGGGAAAAGATTCTGATAACTATTTAAATAAATTGACACGTTCTGATGTGACCATCCAGTTAACTTTACCATACACTTCTGGTTGAGTTTGGTCCAAGTACCTAGATTTTCATTTTTGCCTCACTCCCCCACCCCCATTTTGGGCGATTAGTTTTTGCATTTTTAGTCTTCTGGTAGCCCACTGATTATGTATACAAAATTTGGTTGAGTTTGGTCCAAAGGCCTAAATTTTTATTTTTTGACCCCACCCCCCCCTAATTTTGGCTCCAGAAAAAATATATTTTAGTTATTATAGGACCATTTTATAGTATATTTCATTTTTCTTGTATTTTTAGTTTGAAAATATTATAATTTAAATTTTACTTATGGAAAGTGGTGTAGGTTTTAGGTGAAACATGATGTTATTTAATAGAGTAAAGGGTGTGTAGTTTCACTGTGAAACTACACACCCTTTACTCTATTAAAAAAAAAAAATATAATTTAAATTTTAATCCTCTCCCCCCCTTAATTTTGGTTTGATATGCACCAAAATCTAATCAGCTTTTAATCTCAATGCACCAAAACTACGTGTGAAATTTGGTTTTGATATTCAAACTAGTTTTTGAGCTAGCTTGTCCACAAAAATTTAGTAACCCACAGACTAACAAACATTTTGACAAAACAATTATTATCTCGAAAAATATAATTTTTTTGATAATCACTTATTAGAGCTTTCTTGTAGACCGAAACTCCATGGTTTCGCCCAATTTTTTTAATCAAAATAATTTCAATCGTTTTTGAGATATTTTGAAAAAAATAGAAGAAAAAAGACTCTTTTTTCATGCACGTTTACAATGCTTGACCATGCCCTCTATGGTAAAGTAAAATAAATGACAAAACTTATCATTGGCTCCCTATCAGCTTCAGATCTAAGTAGAAAAGAGCAAGTTAAATTGACATGTGAGCCATTTTATTCACCCATGGACATTTAATGAACAAGGAAGACCCCCAAAGTTAGGAATAATGTATAATATATGTGGCGCAAATGACCACATAGTCGAGGCGCCCTTTAAATTCAAATAAATTAAATTATATTAGTTTTAAGGTTAGGCTTACACACACACACTAATAATACAACATGGCTTAATATCTCACCTTTGAATTGTTTTGATTAGTTTTATAAAATTTCACTTCACATTATTAAAAATAGTGAAGGAGGGAGAGAGGAAGGAAGATTAACCAATCGACTTGATTGGGGAATAATGGAATTAAATAATTATCGGAAAAGAGGTTTTTTTATCTAATTAGATTTTTCCTCTTATTAAAAACACGGACTAAATATGAATAAGGACACTCGATGGTGGAGAAGAAATCTCCGAAATCGAAGCTAAAATACAAGGTATACATTAATTAATGTAAAATAATTGGTTTAATAAAATTTATAAAAAAAAAAAAAAAAATATTAAAAATAGTGAGGATTGATGAGGGGACTGATAACCAATCGACTTGATTGGGGAATAATGGAATTGAAATAATTATCGGAAAAGAGGTTTTTTTTATCTAATTAGATATTTCCTCTTATTAAAAACAAGGACTAAAGATGAATAAGGACACTCGATGGTGGAGAAGTAATCTCCGGAATCGAAGCAAAAATACAATGTATACATTAATTAATGTAAAATAATTGGTTTAATAAAATTTATAAAAAAAAAAATTAAAAATAGTGAGGGATTGAAGGGGGAATGAAAATAATGGAATTGAAATAATTATCGGAAAAGAGGTTTTTCTTTAATTAGTTTTTTCTTCTTATTAAAAACAAGGACTAAAAGATGATCAAGGACACTCGATGGTGGAGAAGTAATCTCCGGAATCGAAGCTCAAAAACAATGTATGCATAAATTCATGTAAATGGTCTAATAAAATAAAATAAAATATATATTATATTAAAAATAGTTAGGAAAATTCAAAATCTAAATTTTTCAAAGATTATCTATCGAAAAATCGACTGGAAAATTAATTCAAATTGCATTAAAGTCGATATTAATGGCGACGGCTTAGAATATAATATATTCAAAGCAAAGAGTCTTCAGGTTTCAAACAATGCAAAAATTCAAATTTAAAATATTATTACGAAATCAATAAATATATTATGATTCAACCAAGGAGCTAAGGAGGAACAGCTAGGCTAGAAAAGCAGGAGTGGGGGTGTCTCCAGTCAGGACAGGCATTTCCCCTCCAGCCGCCAGTCGCAAGATGGCGGCTGGAGGGGCTGGTGACGTCATGTGGAGACACTTTCTCGAGCTAGCCTTCCCTCCCTACCTCCCTGGGACAGGCATTTCCCCTCCAGCCGCCATCTCGCGACTGGCGGCTGGTGACGTCATGTGGAGACACTTTCTCGAGCTAGCCTTCCCTCCCTACCTCCCTGGATTCAACTTATGAATATTCGGATATAGAGAGAAATTTCTATAAATTGAATGTAAAAAATATAACCTAGTCCCCCACCCCCTCCAAAAAAGAAATTAATATTAGAATTAAAAGAGAGAACAATATATTAATACAGAAATAAGGAAAGCTAGGAGGAGGTCAAAAAAATTTTAAAGGCAAAACTATCACACACTCACACTAATAATATAGCATGGCTAATATCTCACCTTCGAATTTCCATCTTTCTGTTTTGATTAATTTTATAAAATTTCACTTCACATTATTAAATAGCTAGGAAAATTCAAAATTAAACTTTTCAAAGATTATCTTTTCGAAAAATCGACTGGATAATTAATCTAAATTGCATTGAAATGTTGGGGCGGTATTAATGGCGGCGGCTTAGATTATAAAATAATTCAACACGGATGCCTCGAATTGTTGAATTCATATTCTAATAATTAAAAAATCGATTGTTTAAACAATGCGAAAATTCAAATTTAAAATATGATTTCTATATCATCAATAAACATATTAAGATTTATCTTATGCATATTATTTATTATATTATTTTAGTTGTTTTGCATTTGATTTTTTTGAAGTCGGTTTTTTTATAATAAACTATTGTTTGTAAAGTAACTTTCTGTTTCTCCTGAAGATGGGTTAGTCACCCGAAATATATATATCGAGATTAAAGATTCTCCAAAAATAAATTTATTTTATTTTTTATATCTTAATGTGAAACCTACCAAGTATTTTTTATCCAATAATTTTAAAAAATGTTTCACCAAGTACCAACACCAAATTCCTTAAAAATTTTGATGAAATTTAATATCCTAATTAAGTACATTGGAGACCACAAAAAAGGTTAAATAAAGTTTTTAGTAAAATTATATTTTAAAGTACTTTTCTCTAAAGTAAGGTACTACTTTTTTTAATTCTTTATTATAAATTCTTTAAAATTTATTCATTTGATCGGCTTAATATAGCTCATTTAACCTTGCTTAAGCAAGAATGGATAGGCTTCTACCTGTGAAACGCTAAACATTTGGGAGGAAATTTTATAAGTAACCATAGCAACTGCGTTGTTTTCTTATCCGTTACCTTTGCTGAAGACATAGAGGAATTGGCTTAAAACCAAAAATAGCGATTGATTCTGATCTATTACTTGAAAAATAGCCTTATTTTATTTTATGGTAAACAACGAAAGGTTGTTCCTTGAGTATTAGAATAGAATCGATGACTATTTCTGAATTTTTAAGTCATCATGGACTTCAAATAGCCAGTGATATCTGATTAATAATAATGGAATAAATATATTAATATTTCAAATGACATTGAATAAAGTCCAGCAACGATCCGTTGCAGTTTATTTTTTAAATAATAATTAGTTTAATTCAAAAACCTATCAAAATGTTTACTAACTACAAATACTCTGACAGACAGACATACACACTTTAACTTTTTTTTAATCTGAGCTTAAAAATGAATGAGTTTTCAATTATTTATCAAATATTAAAAACTTTGAGAAGTTTTGAGCGTAAAGCATGGGTAAAAAATCCTTGAGAAATCCATTTTTTGTCTTTTCTAAGCAAAACTACAAATATTTGAAGAATATAGAAAGGGGGGGGTAGGAAAAAGGAATAATAACAGGAATACAGGTATTTAATGAAAAAATACAAAAAAATATCAAAATAAATTTATGTTTATTTAAAATAACAAAGATATTGTCAACTTTCACTATAACAAGAAATAACAAAGAATTGTAAATATTTTTATCAATTAGATACAAAAAGTATTCTCATAAAATGTCAAAACGTTCAATCCGCCATATATTAAAATATAATACGTTTAATTATTAATTGGATTGGAACCAAAACAGTTGAAGATGAATTATCTCTTGGTCTTAGCTTAGTGGTCGCCGCCCTTAGCAGATTGTCCCTTGGAGAGAGAAATTGTTTTTGACAAAGAATGATTAAATAAATGGGCCACTGAGGAAGTCAAAATAAATTGACAAAACGTCTGGACCAATTAATAAAATTCTGTGTTTGTAATTTGTGTGTCCAATTCCCTCCTGCTATTCCTGTTGGAAATTTATTATGAATGCGAATGATACAACAACATTTATAATAAGGGTTAGTTTATGTTTCTGAAGCTTCAGTGGGGATGGCGCGATTATTAATTCAAAATTATTTTAATAATTTACACACGATGGTTTTCTATTATCGAAATGTTAATTTAATTATCGGGGTTATCGCTTATCTCGGATGCCAAGGCCTTCAGAGCAAGCATCCTACTCCCACGGCCTCTATATAGAAACCCGAGAGAAAAACCGACACGTCATTCTACACCGAAACAGTTGAAGATGAATTTTCTCTTGGTCTTAGCTATGGTCGCCGCCCTTAGCGGATTGTCCCTTGGGGAGAGAAAACGGCCAGGATACTGCTATAAGGAGTTCCCGCCCACTGGGGAACCTGATATGGTCGAAGTAAAAGAAAGTCATAACACTACTACTGCTGCTACTACTACTACTACTACTACTACCAGAGGGCCAGAACCACCAAGGGCAGGGCTCATGGGATGAGTAAAATCAACGACAATCCGCCTCTTATGGCAAACTAACCATAATTAAATAATTTCATATGTTTAATCAAGAATTATGTTCTTTTTTAATTTCTTGAAGTAGCTACCTTTTTAGTCCAGTTAAATTGTTCTCTAAAGGGTTTTTTTCTCCGACCAACCGTTCGGGCTCCAGACAGGATATGATCCCAATACACAAAAGTGTAATGGAAAATACTGTATATCTATAAATCTAAGAGGTTTAACAAAAAAGTGGTCCAAGTAAACGTTCAAGTGAACAAAATTTCCTAGAGAATGAGAGAGAAATCAAGTTTGTCGGATGAGTGGTTTACTTTTTATGAAGGAAAAACTGCAAAAAACAGATCATTTCCGTATCATGGAAAATGCTGGATATCTATATATCTAAAAGATTTAACAAAAAAGTGGCCCAAGTAAATGTGTAAGGCAATATTATTTTCTAGAAAATGAGATAGAAATCAAGTTTATAGGATGAGTAATTTTCATTTTATGAAGGAAAAACTGCGATTTTCCGCAAAAAATTTGAGGTTTTCAAAACTTCAACCTCATTGCAACACGGGTTACCATTATCTAATTAAGATAAAACTTTCTTTCTATTGTAGCAAATTTAATGTAGTTTAAAAATGTATAGAGTGGTCTTTGTCGTCAACGTGCTCTTTCATGGTCAAAATGGGAAAAATCGAAAAAAGTGCGAGTTTTTGGGGAAAAAAAATACGGCAATTTTCAACTAGCGCTTGAGCCAGAATGGTTGGTCGGAGAAAAAAACCTAAATGATGAAATTTGTAGGAAGTTTTATGAACTTTCATTTTGAATCGGAAGGTTATTTAGGAAAAGTTGATAGTTTTCGAGTTATAAGCAAAAAACCGCCAAAAAATGAGATTTTTTACCTTTTTCTTTTTGCATTTTTGACAATGTTCCGTCACGAAATTTTAATAGAAAACCTCAGATTCGGATTAAGCACACCCAAAACAACAAAGGATCGAAGAAATTAAAACTACCTCAAAACTTTCCCGCGCGGGAGAGAACAATTTAATTGGATTAAAAAGGTACTTCAAGAAATTAAAAAAGAACACAATTCTTGATTAAACATATGAAATATGTTTTGGTAATTACGGTTAGTTTGCCATAAGAAACGATTTGTCGTTGCCTTTATTCATCCCATGAGCCCTGCCCTGGGGGGGGGGGGTTCTGACCCCCAAAACCCCGCCCGTAGCTACGCCTCTGTGTGTGTCAATATGATGATTTAATTAAATGCGGAGGGTTATTTGTCAGGATGTTAAAGGGACGACAAATAATCAACAATAGATTTACTTCGTATCTTTCGAGCCAAATCTAATGGAGTTCTATCATGATGATTTCTCAAACTTCTATCCGCCCCCTTTTCTACTAATAATTTCACTATTGGTAAGTAATTATGAAAAACTGCATAATGTAACGGTGTCTGTTTGTCTGTATTTTGATGATTAACGTTGGCCCCCTTGTCCAACAACGCTTTAACTAGAGTCACGTGACCTCTCATGGAGGCAAACATTAAGGGTGTCCAATTCGTATCAGATTCTTCTGCCTCCAAATCCACTCCTTTGGACAACAAGAACTCAAGAATGTCTAAATGTCCCTTGTCGGATGCAATATGCAGGAGAGTCCAATTCGAATCCTTTCCATTATTTGCATGAATCGAGGTGGGGTCTTTGCAATACCAATATTTGACCCCTTTAAAGGAGCCTTTCCTCGTTGCATCCAAAATATCTTTAGTTCCATCTTCATCTAATTCTACATCACATTCTTGAATCTAAAATAAAATAAAATAAATAAATAAAAAATTTAAAAAAAAAACAAACACCAAGTTATTTTAAGATTTAAAAAGAAAAAAAAATCCGACTTCAAAAAAATTAAATGCAACATATAAAATAATAAGAATTCAAAAATAAAATAAATGCACTAAAAAGTATAAAATAATAATCTAATTTAGTTACAACTAAACGATGAAATATTAATATGAAATCACTTTTTGAAGTCGGTGCCAAACGTATACATTTTATGAATCGCACTCGAAGGATTTTACTTACTACGTTTGGTGGGCACGCTCGCTTATATAGTTTGTTTAGCACCGACTTCAAAAAGTGATTTCATGTTAATATTTCGCCGTTTAGTTGTAACGAAATAAGATAATTATTTTTTACTTTTTGGTGCATTTTATTTTATTTTTGTTTTTTATTATTTTATTTGTTGCATTTAATTTTTTTGAAGTCGGTTTTATTTTTTTTATAAAAATGATTTTTATTTTTCTCTTTTTAGTGATGTTATTAATAGTGACTTAATATAATACCTTGCATGCATCTCGTAAGAGAAAAGGTCGGGCGAATGAATCAGAAAATGATAATAAAATTAAATTCATAAATATAGAAAACGTTTGTGGGTTTTAAATGAATGTTTTAAGATCTTTTATAAAAGATTTTATTTATTTTAATTTCGACTATTCGGTCATAAGAATTGGATATTTACGTTATTTCGTCATTGATTATATCATCAGAACTTGACTAAATTAATATGCTACCACCTCTAAGGTACCCTCTTTCCAATAAAAAAAGAATCATTAAAATCGGTTCATAAGCAAAGATGTTATGCCCGATCAAACATATCAAAAAAGGTCCAATACCAATGAAAAAAAAAGGGACCAATCGGAAACTAGACTGAACCCAATGAAAAAAATCATCAAAATCGGTTCACAATTGTCGAAGATATGAGGTAACATAGACACAAAAAAAAATTCAGTCTAATTGAGAACCTCCTCCTTTTTTGAAGTCGGTTAAAAATATTTTCAATTTGTTCAATGACCTGCCTATATGTGTTTGGTAAGAATGAATATTAATAAAATAACAAATATGCAAAGAAGTTAATTTGTTTGAGCCCTGAGGAAGTCAACAAAGTTGACGGAACGTTGGCAAAAAATAAAAATTATTTGCATAAGCTATTTTTAACCGACTTCAAAAAAGGAGGAGGTTCTCTATTCGACTGAATTTTTTTTTTTTTTTTTTTTTTCCTATGTTACCTCATATCTCCGCCAATTGTCAACCGATTTTGAAAAATTTTTTGCATTGGGTCCAGTCTAGCTTCCGATTGGTCCCATTTTTTTTTCGTTTTTTTTTCATAGGTATTAGACCTTTTTTATTAGGTTTGTTTAGACCTAACCTCTTTGTTTATGAACCGATTTCGATGGTTCTTTTTTTTATCCGATAGGGGGTGTCTTAGGGATGGTGTCATATTAATTTGGTCAAGTTCTGATGATATAATCACTATTAATGACATCACTAAAAAGAGAAAAATAAAAATAATTTTTAAGAAAAAAATAAAAACCGACTTCAAAAAATTCAATGCAACAAATAAAATACACTAAAAGGTATAAAATAATTATTATCTTATTTAGTTACAACTAAACGACGAAATATTAACATGAAATCACTTTTTGAAGTCGGTGCCAAACATATACCTTTTATGAATCCCACTCGACGGATCTTACTTAGTACGTTTGGCGGCTACGCTCGCTTATACCTAGGTATAGTTTGTTTGGTACCGACTTCAAAAAGCAATTTCATGTTAATATTTCGTCGTTTAGTTGTAACTAAATAAGATAATAATTATTTTATACCTTTTAGTGTATTTTATTTGTTGCATTTAACTTTTTGAAGTCGGTTTTTATTTTTTTCTTAAAAATTATTTTTATCCTTATTTCCCTACAACTACTTTATTAATTAGTAAACAAACTTAAATTAGGTATATCTGTAATGAAAACTCTTCGAAATGTTGACATTTTCATGTTATTAAAAAAATTATTAAAATTATTTTTAGAAAAACTTCAATCGTCAAGTAGTAAAAATAAATAAATAAATAAACTCACCCTTTATTTACTAAAATAATACAAATCTTTTATAAAAAACAATCCAAAATACGTCTATTCAAAGTCAAACGTTTCGGGAGAATTCCTTCCTTTTTCAATGGCAAAATTTTTTTCAAAAATGAAAAAAAAAAATAAGTCCCTTTCTCAAGAATTTAGAAAGAAATTCTCCCGAAACGTTTGACTTTGAATAAACGTATTTTGGATTGTTTTTTATAAAAGATTTGTATTATTTTAGTAAATAATTAAATAAATAAATACATAAATATATAAATAAATAAATAAACTCACTCTTTTTTTCAATTCAGAAATTTGTTTTTCCAATTTCGATTTGCCATTCTTTTCTTCATTGACCTAAATAAATAAATAAATACTTAAATATATAATAACTTATTCATAAATAAATAAATAAATGATTAAACTTACAGTTTGATTCAATTCCACAATTTTTGCCTTTAATTTATTTAATTCGTTTTTATCTTCAATAATCTAAGCAAATAAATAATTCAGTAAATATATAATAAATAATTTACCAATAATAAATAAATAAACTCACCCTTTGGTTTAATTCTTCTTGTAATACAGTTTTACTATTTTTTTCTTCATTGACCTGAACAAATAAATAAATAAATACTTACTTAAATATATAATAACTTATTTATAAATAAATAAATAAATGATTAAACTTACAGTTTGATTCAATTCCACAATTTTTGCCTTTAATTTATTTAATTCGTTTTTATCTTCAATAATCTAAGCAAATAAACAATTCAGTAAATATATAATAAATAATTTACCAATAATAAATAAATAAACTCACCCTTTGGTTTAATTCTTCTTGTAATACAGTTTTATTATTTTTTTCTTCATTGACCTGAACAAATAAATAAATAAATAAATAAATACTTAAATATATAATAACTTATTTATAAATAAATAAATAAATGATTAAACTTACAGTTTGATTCAATTCCACAATTTTTGCCTTTAATTTATTTAATTCGTTTTTATCTTCAATAATCTAAGCAAATAAACAATTCAGTAAATATATAATAAATAATTTACCAATAATAAATAAATAAACTCACCCTTTGATTTAATTCTTCTTGTAATACAGTTTTACTATTTTTTTCTTCATTGACCTGAACAAATAAATAAATAAATAAATAATACTTAAATATATAATAACTTATTTATAAATAAAATAAATAAATGATTAAACTTACAGTTTGATTCAATTCCACAATTTTTGCCTTTAATTTATTTAATTCGTTTTTATCTTCAATAATCTAAGCAAATAAACAATTCAGTAAATATATAATAAATAATTTACCAATAATAAATAAATAAACTCACCCTTTGGTTTAATTCTTCTTGTAATACAGTTTTACTATTCTTTTCTTCATTGACCTAAATAAATAAATAAATAAAAAATAATACTTAAATATATAATAACTTATTTACAAATAAATAAATAAATAAACTCACCCTTTGGTTCAATTCAGAAATTTGTTTTTCCAATTTCGATTTGCCATTCTTTTCTTCATTGACCTAAATAAATAAATAAATAAAAAATAATACTTAAATATATAATAACTTATTTACAAATAAATAAATAAATAAACTCACCCTTTTTTTCAATTCAGAAATTTCTTTTTCCAATATCGATTTGCCATTCTTTTCCTGATTGACCTAAATAAATAAATAAATAAATAAATATTTAAATATATAATAACTTATTTACAAATAAATAAATAAACTCACTCTTTTTTTCAGATTTTGAATCTCCTCTTTGAAATCGTCAAATTTTTTCAACGCCTGTAAAATTTTTTTAATTTAATCTCTCTGTACACATATCTATTTATTTATATATTTAATAATAATCTTAATAATACGAATAAAATTGTGTTTTTATACAAAATATTTAAGATGCGATTGATCACGAATTTGCTAAATCAAATTATGTAAACGATGAATTTTTCAATTCGATTTGTAATTAATAATTAAATAATCCTTGAATAATACTTAAACAGAATTTCTAAGGGTATAATATAAAAAATAAATAAATTTTTATTTTAATTTTTACTTACATCTCTTCTTAAAATCTCAATCAGTTGGTTCATTTTCTGAAAACGAATAAATAAATAAGTAAATAAATTATAATAATAACAAAATAAAAGAAGGGTGGGGGTGACTACAAAAAGTAATTAAAAAAATTAAATTTTCTCATTAATAATTGAATGGAAAAAGAGGAAATTGAAAAGATGAAAAATAAATTGAAAGAGGCTGTCCACATGACTTTCACTTACCCCTGCTCATCCATTTCATCGTATTTTGAAATTAAATGAAGAAAAAAGATGCAAATTGTTAAATATTCTCAACCTGTGTGAATTAGTGTAAAAAAGGACGCCCTAATGAAACGCTTATATTTGTTGGCCTTCACCCACGCATAGCAGAGCTCATTAATATATTAAGAAATATCCGTCCCCCAAATTTAGCCAGGGGCTCTAATGAGCGTAGGTATTACTTTAATGACCAAATAGAATTTTCAAGCATGAGAAAGGCCTAAAATTAAATGTCGAAACTTTTCTTAAATACTCACTAAGCGATTAATTAATTAATATCCTGTGTTTTCTTTTATTCAAAATACAATAAATTGGCAAATTCTAATATATAATAATATTTGTTATTTACTCTTTGTGGGATTTAAAAGACGAATTTATAATCAATTAAATTGTTTAATTTTAATTTATATTAACATTTGTTATAAATTATTAGTGGGTTTTAAAATTAAAAAACCAATTAATAAATAAAAGATAATTGAAAGAAATGTAAACAATATTTTTTATTGACATTTTCATCTATAAATAATTATTTTAATTAAGAAAAAGTCAATTAAGATATGAATTTTGATGAGGTCCAGACCTAGCCAGATCACTTTCCCATCCTCAAAATTGGTTTCATCAAAATTGGTAGAGCCGTTTTCAAAATAAAAAAAAGATACAAATATACAAATAGACAAGCTGCGCCAGGCGTGCCTCCGGCACGCCCTCTGCACTACTGGCCCTCCGGGCGGGTGGCTCTGGCGGGCAGCGTCTCGAGACGGCCAAAAGTTTGTTTGCAATATAATTTTATTCAACTCTATTTATGGCAAATTTCATTCTAAATCTTTGATTTTTATTTTAACTTGGCCGATCCCCCACCCTCCCAAAAAATTTATTTTGAGAATATTTAACATAAAAATTCATATTTTCATTCATTCATAGTTCAAATGCATCACCAACCATCACTATTCCTACTTCATTAACAGTTGGAGCATTGAATCGACGTGCATGTTCGCCAGATGGAACTTTGTCTGCTTTAATGACAATCATGTAATTGTCATTTTGCAATCTTCTTGACATACTTTTGAACAATTGAATGAGATGATTATTTTCTGCCAAAAAAGTTTCTAATGTTGATACAATTAATCGTTCCTGAATTTTTCGGATGTGTTGAAATTGACAACGAACATTAACTTGCTCATCTTCGTCTCCCATGAAATATATTTGTAAGAATTTCGGAGTTTCATTCGCTAGTGGAAGCAAAGAGCCAATCTGATGATACACTTGTCCCTGTATTTTAAACGTTGTATTGTAATTGACACCTTGTGCATTAATGTTAGGAATAATTTTTGCAGCGAAAGAAGACATTTGAAAACAGGAATTTATTTTTCTGATTATTTTTAAAAATAATTTTGATTCTGCATTTTCTCCTGACATTAATGATTTCAAAGGTTCCGGTGGTGCATTTAATGCTGGCAAAACAACTTTTCCTGATGAACAACACATTCCTACCGTTTCATTTTTAAATTTTAAAGCATGGCAAAAATTGCATTCTTTATCCATGTTACCAATCACAATTTCAGCTTGAGCACAATATTCAATTGCAGGATCATAATTGAATGCAACTCGATGATATGATGATAATTGTAATTGCAATCTATTAGTCAACTGACTTAAACGTCTATTTACATCTGTTGTATAATTACGTGATGTTCTCCTTAATACCCTCATAGTGGCTAGACGTTGGTTTCGTTGTTCCTCCATTTCTTCTGCACGGTTACGTGCCACCCGTATTCGTGTTCTTTCTTGTGTTTGCGCTCGTTGTGCTGGTGTGAGATTTGCTAGATATCTTTGTGAATTTTGATTTCGTCGAGTAGTCCGACCGATGACAATACGTCGTGCAGGCATTTTTATATTATTTCACTGTATACAAAGATTTTAACAGATTAATATTTATAGATTGTAAAATCTGCCAATTTAGCGTTCATTTTTAAAAATTAATAATAATTAAACTATTGTTTGTATAATTTATTTGATCATTGGGAACTTTTAATTAGACATTTAAAAATCTTACTTAATCATAAAAATTCAAATTTTATTTTCCGGATGACCATAATAATCGAAAATCAAAAAGTTGTAAATACTCAACTTTTTCAAATGGAACATGGCATAAATTTTAATATTTTTTAATTCCACATAAAAATCCAATAGGAGTTTATTCAATATTACCTATAACTAAAATGAATAGTTTTTTAAATAAAAAAAATGTTTTAAATTTCCCTCGTACATATGCTTAATTATTTAAAGATTATTGTAAGACTGAATAAAAAAAAAAAAAATTATATTCCAATAGATTGATTGATATGACTAATTGATAAGAATAAAGATGAAAGTTGATGGCGACTGCGGCAAAGCGAAAAGTGTTCAAAAGTTTTCAATAATTTATTTTAAAAAAGCATATTCCAAAACATAAATATGTCAAAGTTCAAAATTTTCTCTCAACTCTTTCCATGAAAATTTCAATGAGTGAGTTCTGTGAAACACCCTGTATAATAATTATATTAATATTATGTCATTGGATAAAACTTTTGAATTAAAAGAAAGTGTAAGACTGAATAAAAAAAAAAAAAAAAAAAATTATATTCTAATAGATTGATATGATTAATTGATAAGAACAAAGATATTGCAACTTAACAGGGATCATTTTTTTCGTTTTTAATGAACTTTTTGAAAAAATTTCATAGAAATATAAAACTTTTTAAAAGAAAAATCCTCAATTTAAAATTCAATTAACTAAATAATGTAACATAGAACATTACCTCATAAAAATGGTTTGTTGTAAATTATTTTTAAAAATTTCATAGAAATAAAACTTTTTAAAAGAAAAATCCTTAATTTAAAATTCAATTAACTAAATAATGCAACATAGAATATTACCTTATAAAAATGGTTTGTTGTAACTTATTTTTAAAAATTTCATAGAAATAAAACTTTTTAAAAGAAAAATCCTTAATTTAAAATTCAATTAACTAAATAATGCAACATAGAACATTACCTTATAAAAATGGTTTGTTGTAACTTATTTTTAAAAATTTCATAGAAATAAAACTTTTTAAAAGAAAAATCCTTAATTTAAAATTCAATTAACTAAATAATGCAATATAGAACATTTCATTAAAAAAATGGTTTGAATGCACTGGGATACTGAGAAATGTATTTATAATAAGAAACATTGATTAAGATTTAGAATGTTTCTTCCCGACAGGCTCAGGTTAGCCAACTAATAACAATAAAATAATCACATTCTTTTCTTAAGAGAGAATGGTGTATGAAACATACCTAGAATTTTATATTTTTAAAATTTTTTAATTTTCTTTACTTATAAATTCAAACTTTATATATTAATTAGTAAATTAAATGTATTTACAGATATATTTATATCGACCGCAGCGCCACCTATTGGGGCCACAATTTCTTGAGTAGCTGACATTCATTCAATAATTTATTTTTAAAGAACATATCCCCCCCCCCCCCACCCAAATCATAAATGTGTCAAAGTTCAAAATTTTCTATATAGATTTTATTATCTTAAAAAAAAAGTTTCTGAGTACCTGAATTCCCCTTTCTTTTGTTAAGAGGGGTTTCATTGTTTAAGACCTGACCTTTCAGGGCAGGGATAATGTATTGTTTGCTTGTCCCTCTATTTCTATAGATCTTATCTGTCAATCAATTAAATAAAAAAATAAAAAATAAAATCAAACCGATTTGGCTCAAAATTTAGATAAACCATCGCGAGCACTAAGCAAATATATGGTGTGAATATGGTTTCGATACGTTCAGTGGTTTAGGCGTGGGTCGATAGCGTTCATACACACAAAGGATTTTATATATATATAGATATATAAAATTAAATTTACAAATTATGTCTGTATTCAAAATAGATTTTATTATCTTAAAAAAAAGTTTCTGAAATTTTGACCTGAAATTTTTTCTTTTGTTAAGAGGGGTTTCATTGTTTAAGACCTGACCTTTCAGGGCAGGGATAATGTATTGTTTGCTTGGCCCTTTTAGAGGCTCTATTTCTATAGATCTTATCTGTCAATCAATTAAATATAAAAATAAAAAATAAAATCAAACCGATTTGGCTCAAAATTTAGATAAACCATCCCCAGCACTAAGCAAACATATGGTGTGAATATGGTTTCGATACGTTCAGTGGTTTAGGCGTGGGTCGATCGCGTACATACACACTAAGGATTTTATATATATAGATATACAATTGCTTGCAATTTTTAGTTAAATTAAAATAATAAAAAATTGATTAATATAATACGGAACCCTAATCCTATGAGTTCCGTTTTGAGTTCCAATGGAGACGCCTGTTCATAGGCAACCGGCAGAACAAGAGAGCAGGGGCGGAGGGGAAATTGCGCTCCCGAAACCCCGGGAGGGAGGGAAAGCGGTGGGGGGGGGGGAGAAACTGCTCGAAACGTCAACTAAGCCAATGTAGAATGTAGAATAATAAACTTTTCATTTAATCAATATAATTATTTTTTTAATTTAAAGCTTGCGATTTATAATTCAACCTTCTTCAGAAATAAACAAAATTTAACATTGCTCGAAACATCAACTTAACTAATAGAATTATTATTTTTATTTATAAAATTCTTCCAAAACTTCAGTGACTTATGTAGAATAAAATTTGATAAATTTTATAGGGTTAATTTAGTCACATAAAATAAATAAATCTTTTTTTTTGGCTTTTTGGCCTTTCTAGCCATAAAGCCAATTTACGATACTATTTATTTTTTCAAATTTGTCTCTACCCCCGGGGTCAGATTTTAGCCGGATGCCTCGAGTCAGATTCGAACCCGTGTCCACTTGATTAGCAGGCTGGCGCGATAACCTCTAGCCTATTTGACCCCCCGCCCCCAAATAAATAGATTAATTTCAGTCAATTAACATTATTTATTATTTGATAGATTTACTAAACAGTTTCGTTGATGTTTTCCTGATAGACCATCTTCAGTATTAAATTTCGTTCATGGTTTGGAATTTGTCACTCTGTACATTAAACTAATTTTTAATTTATTAAAATGGATATTTTAAAAAATTTCAGAAAAAAAAATAAATAAGTTATAAACACTAACTTGTCTCTGGTTTTAAAATATGATTTGAACTTAATATGTACAGTGGGACAAATTTCAAATCTATTTACTACTGAAGATGGTCTACCACTGGTGACCGAAACGATTTAGTAAATCGATCAAATAATAAATAATGTTAATTGAATGAAATTAATCTATCTATCTACTCTTATTAAGCGAGCAAAAATTGTTTACATATTTGTATTTTTTTTTTAATTTGAAAACGTCTCTACCGATTTTGATGAAACCAACTCTATTAACAAGTTATGTTGATTAATGTCCATTATAATTAGTAAATTAAAAATTCACAGTTCATTGGACAATGTTTTTTATTGAAGCTCTTATTCAATTTTTGTACAACGTTTCGTCTCTAGACTTTTTCAAGCACTCAATTGGTTAGAGCAACATTGGTTGAAATAACAATAAAAATAATTGAGACATAGTAGAATTTTTTTCTTTTTAGATTGATACAATAAAATAAGTCTAGATCTATCCATCTAACCAATGTTGCTCTAACCAATTGAGTGCTTGAAAAAGTCTCGAGAGAGACGAAACGTTGTACAAAAATTAAATAAGAGCTTCAATAAAAAACATTTTCCAACGAACTGAGAATTTTTAATCTTCTATTAACAAGTTTTGAGGATGAGAAAGCGATCTGGCTAGGTCTGGACTTCGACAAATTTCATCTTAATTGATCTTTTCTTAATTAAGGTAATTATTGATAGATGAAAATCTCAATAAAAAAGTTTGTTTACATTTTTTCAATTATCTTTTATTTATTAATTGGTTTTTTAATTTTAAAACCCACTAATATGTTATAACAAATGTTATTATATATTAGAATTTGCCAATTTAATTAATTATAAAAATCGATAAATTTATTTAAGATATTTAATTTAAAAAAAAAAAATATTTATATACATATATACACATAATCTGTGGATCACTAGAAGGCTAGAAATGCAAAAACTTAGTGCGGGGGTGGGGGGAAGATGTGGGGGTGCAGGGGTGAGGTGCAATGGGAGGAGAGGGGGCAGGCTCGGTGGCTTCAGGTACTTTATTTTATGTGACTAAATTAACTATAAAATTTTCAAAATTAATAAAATTATAATTATATATTAATGAACAATTAACTTCGATTGCAATCCGTTTAATTATTTTTTTAATTTATTCCTCCAGCCACACACTATTATCCTTTCAACGTGGTTGATCAAATAAGTTCAAATATTTAATGAACAAATAAATATTTAACAAAACTGCGTATGCTAAATGGAAAATTCTGTCAATTCTCGGTATTATTATTATCGAGCATCTTTAAAGAAGGGTGAGTAGTAGTAGTAGTAGAAGTCAGTGGCGCAGCGGTTTTTTTCTTATAACTCGAAGGCTATCAACTTTTCTTAAATAACATTCCTATTCAAAATGAAAGTTCATAAAATCGCATACAAATTTCATCATTTAGGGTTTTTTCTCCGACCAACCATTCGGACTCAAGCGCTAGATAAAAAAAAAAAAAAGGTTTCCGCAAATCCCAAAAACTAGCACTTTTTTCGATTTTTTCACATTTTGACCATGAAAGAGCACGTTTTTGACAAAGACCATTCTATACATTTTTAAACTAGATTAAATTTGATACAATTTAAACAAAATTTTATCTTAATTGGATAATGATAACCCGTGCCTCAATGAGGTTGAAGTTTTGTAAAAAAAAAATTTTGCAAAAAAATTGCAGTTTTTCCTTCATAAAATGAAAACCACTGATCCTAAAAACTTGATTTCTGTCTAATTCTCTAGGAAATGTTGTTGGCTTGAACATTTATCTGGATCACTTTTTTGATAAAACTCTTATATTTATAGATATCCAGAATTTTCCATGTTACTTTTGAGGATTCGGATCATATCCTATCATGGAAAATGCTGAATATCTATAAATCTAAGAGTTTATCAAAAAAGTACCTCAAGTAAATGTTCAAGTCAACAAAATTTCCTAGGCAGTGAGATAAAAATCAAGTTTCTAGAATGAGTGGTTTTCATTTTATGTAGAAAAAACTGCTATTTTTTGAAAAAATGAATCATTTACTGGAATGGAAAATGATGGATATATATAAATCTAAGAGAGAATAAAGAAATTTGTAAGAAATTTTATGAACTTTCATTTTGGAAAGGAATGTTATTTACGAAAAGTTGATAGTTGTCGAATTATAAGTAAAAAACCGCCAAAAAATTGGATTTTTTTTTGAAAAAGTCGCTCTGGCGACGAGCCTTGAGGCACGGCCGCTAGATGACTCAGTCGGATCATTGCGACGCTTTTGCATGACTGATAATATATCAGTCATGCTATAAGTGAAGCAACTCGGTCTCGGCTGAGCATCGAATCGAATGATCGAGCATCGAATCGAATCGATCGCATGGAAGGAGGGGCCAACCGCCAACTAGTAGCCCCTCCCCCATTTGCATTTTTGACAATGTTTCGTCACGAAATTTTGTTAGTAAACCTCATATTCGGATTCACCGCGCCAAAAAACATAGAAGATCAAAAAATCCAAACTTTGCCGCGAGGGGCTCTTTAGAGAACAATTTTAACTGGACTAAAAAGGTACTTCAAGAAATTAAAAAAAAGAACATAATTCTTGATTAAATATATGAAATATTGGAGTAATTTTTGGAGACGGACTGATAAGTGAATTAAGTGGATATTGATGAGGCAGTCCAAAAAAAAAGAAGAAGATAATTTACACTATCTTTTTATTCATAAAACCGACGTTTCGGAGGCTATTCCCTCCTTCTTCAGGGTTTTGAAAAGTCAGTGAAGGAGATTATTACATTATAATTCTGCTGATAATGAAATACAATATATTATTGTTACTGCCACTGAAAGAGGAGACAGAGGGGAATGCAGCATTGGATTTCCTTCACTGACTTTTCAAAACCCTGAAGAAGGAGGGAATAGCCTCCGAAACGTCGGTTTTATGAATAAAAAGATAGTGTAAATTATCTTCTTCTTTTTTGGACTGCCTCATCAATATCCACTTAATATGAAATATATTTAATTACGGATAGTTTGCCATGAGAAAAGCTTTATCGTTGCAGTTACTCATCAGTAGTATTAGTAGTAGTAATAGTAGAATATTGTATGACTTACTTTTACTTCGACCATATCCGGTTCTCCAGTGGGCGGGAACTCCTTATAACAGTATCCGGGTCGTTTTCTCTCTCCAAGGGACAATCCGCTAAGGGCGGCGACCATAGCTAAGACCAAGAGAAAATTCATCTTCAACTGTTTCGGAGTAGAATGACGTGTCGGTTTTTATCACGGGTCTATATAGGGGCCGTGAGCAGGACTCTTGCTCTTCTGCAGGCCTTGGCATCTGAGATAAGCGATAACCCCTAGTGGATGCACAAACAACTCAGCCAATTCCGAGCCAATGGAATTTCCCTCAAAGATAAAGAGTTGGGCGAAGGAATCAGAAAATTATAATTTTATTAAACCAATTATTTTACATTAATTAATGTATACATTGTATTTTTTGCTTCGATTCCGGAGATTACTTCTCCACCATCGAGTGTCCTTATTCATCTTTAGTCCTTGTTTTTAATAAGAGGAAAAATCTAATTAGATAAAAAAACTTCTTTTCCGATAATTATTTCAATTCCATTATTCCCCAATCAAGTCGATTGGATTTCATCTCTCCCTCTATCCATCAGAAAATTATAATAAAATTCAATTCATAAATAGAGAAATTCTCTCGAAACGTTAGCGGGTTTTAAATGAATGTTTTAAGATTGTTTTTTTTTATAAAAGATTTTATTTATTATAATTTCGATTATTTGCTCATAAGAATTGGAGATTTCTGTTAATTTGTCATTGATCGTATCATCAGAACTTGACTAAATTAATATGAGGACCACCCCTAAGGTACCCTCTTCCCAATAAAAAAAGAATCATCGAAATCGGTCCACGTGGCAAAAAGTTCTCGCTGAACATACATAAAAATAAATGAATAAATAAAATGACATGTTCTGATGTGGCCATCCACTTGACTTTACCATACAACCTGGCCCCTCACTTATATTTAATATTTAATAAAATTATTTATAATCATGTAGCAGGGGGGGGGTTAGTTTTTGGATTTTTAGACTTCTGGGGGCCCACTGATTATGTATTCAAAATTTGGACGAATTTGGTTCATAGACCTATATTTTCAATTTTCGGCCAAACAACCCCCTTACCCCCCATTTTGGGAGATTAGTTTTTGCATTTTTAGACTTCTGGTGGTCCACCAATTATGTATACAAAATTTGGTTGACTTTGATCAAATGGCCTAGATTTTTAATTTTTAACCCCCTCTCCACCCCCCTTTTTGAGTCAATATGAACCAAAATCTAATCAGTTCTTAATCTCAATGCACCAAAACTACGTGTGAAATTTAGTTTCGATATTCAGACAAGTTTTTGAGTTTGCTCTTCCACTCAAATTTGGTAACGCACAGACTAACAGACATTTTGACAAAACAATTATTTTTCGATATTCATTTATTAGGGCTTTTTTGTAGACCGAAATGCCATGGTTGCGCTCAATTTTTTAATTAAAATAGTTTCAGCCGTTTTTGAAATATTTTGAAAAAAAGAAGCAAAAAAACCACTTTTACTTTACCATACAGGGTATTGTAATCGTGCATGAAAAAAGTGTTTTTTTCCTTCTTTTTTTCAAAATATCTAAAAAACGGCTGAAATATATCGATTAAAAAAATTAAGCGAAACCATGGTATTTAAGGTCTACAAAAAGCTCTAATAAGGGAACATCGAAAAAATTATATTTTGCCAGATAATAATTGTTTTGTCAAAATGTCTGTTAGTCTGTGCGTTACAAATTTTGTGGAAGAGCAAGCTAGTAAAGTAAAAGTGTTTTTTTTTTCCTTCTTTTATTCGAAATATTTCAAAAACGGCGGAAACTATTTAGGTTAAAAAAAATTGAGCAAAACCATGGCATTTCGCTCTACAAAAAGCTCTAATAAGTGAACATCGAAAAAATTATTTTTTTCGAGATAATAATTGTTTTGTCAAAATGTCTGTTAGGTAGTGTGTGCGTCACCAAATTTTTATGGACGATCTAGCTCAAAAACTAGTCTGAATATCAAAACACGTAGTTTTGGTCCATTGAGATTAAGAGCTGCTTATATTTTGGTGCATATCGACCCAAAATTAATGGGGGTGGAGGGGGAGGTTAAAAATTAAAAATCTAGGCCATTTGCCAAACTCAACCAAATTTTATATACATAATGCGTGGGTCCCCAGAAGTCTAAAAATGCAAAAACTAACAGCCCAAAATGGGGGAGAGGAGTGTAGGGTCAAAAAATGAAAATCTAGGCCTTTGTACCAAACTCAACCAAATTTTCAAAAAAAGGTTTTAAACCTGCGAGCCTAGCGCCAAAATATGCATTTTTATGCAAAATAAGATTTCTTTGGGTGGGTCCTGATACCTTAAAACGCCCAGATATAAAAGATTAGAAGGATAGAAATGCAGGAAAATAAGCTGACGTGTTCTGATGTGGCCATCCACTTGACTTTACCATACAACCTGGCCCTTAAAATTATTTATAATCATCTAGGGGTGGGGGGGAGGTTAGATTTTGAATTTTTATACTTTTGGAGTCTCACTGATTATGTATACAAAATTTGGTTGAGTTTGGTAAATGGCCAAGATTTTCATTTTTTGACCTACACCCCCCCCCCCCATTTCGGCGGTTAGTTTTTGCATTTTTAGACTTCTGGGGGTCCACTGATTATTTATACAAAATTTGGTTGAGTTTGCTCAAATGGCCTAGATTTTTTATTTTTAACACCCCCTCCATCCCCCTTAATTTTGGCTCGATATGCACCAAAATCTAATCAGCTCTCAATCTCAATAGACCAAAACTACGTGTAAAATTTGGTTTCGATATTCAAGCTAGTTTTTGAGCTAGCTCGTCCACAAAAATTTGGTAATGCACACACTAACTAACCGACAAACAGACAAACAGACATTTTGACAAAAAGATTATTATCTCAAAAAATATAATTTTTTCGATGTTTACTTATTAGAGCTTTTTTGTAGACCGAATTACCATGGTTTTGATCAATTTTTTTAATTAAAATAATTTCAGCCGTTTTTTGAGATATTTTGAAATAAAGAAGGAAAAAAACACTTTTTTCATGCACGATTACAATACATGACCATACCCTGTATGGTAAAGTAAAAACATGTATTATATACAAAATTTGAACCCTAGTAATATTTATTGATAAAAGGCCTCGCTCGTCAATCAATTGGCATAAATAAAAGTTTCTTGGTACAAGTTTTTCCTTTTTTGGTGAGAAAACAGATCATGTATTATTTATATGTTTAGAATAAATGTGATAAATACCTATAAGTGACAACGAAAACTACTTAGTAGCAACATAAACAATAAAAGTACTTAAATCTGGAATGCAAAACAGATTTTGGCCATCCCTTGGAAGAGAGTTGAGAATTTAACAATAATTGAATACCGGGATGTTTTCATCCTTGGTCGAGCCACACACACACACACACACACTGTATATCGAGTTGACCCAAGCAAGGGAAATAAACAAAATTGTCTTTTTTTGTTTTTTTAATAGACATTAGACAGGTATGCAAAATGGCGACATCTATTACAAGTGGAAATTCCTGAGGTTTAGATAGTTCGGAGTCAGTTTATAAAGAGAATAAATAGATAAACTCACCCTTTTTTTCAATTCAGAATTTTCTTTTTCCAATATCGATTTGCCATTCCTTTCTTCATTGACCTAAATAAATAAATAAATAAATAAATAAATACATAAATTTATATATATAAAATTAAGGTTTTGTCTGTACATTGCTCCAAATCACGCCAAATTTTGGTTGTACACGTTTCAAGCAAAGTTATGAACGAAAACACCCTCAACAAAATTCCCGTCTGTCTGTCTGTATGTTTCCGTGGTTTTCGCGAAAAGTTGCTCACGATTCACGTAAAAACGGCTGAAGGGATTATTATCAAATTTCATATTTGCATCAGATGTCTTTTATCTTACGTTTATAGCTATATAACGTTTTGATATTTTGACCCCAAAAGGGGGTTTGGGGGGCGAAAGGATGAAAATTATCAAATAACGGCAAATTTTATTATGAGCAAAGTTGTAGGGGATGTGATTATTGATAACTTTTGTTTAAAAAAATTCCCCCAAAAAATTACCCAAAAAGAGGGGGCCTACGGCACTCCCGGCACCGCTCAGCCCTCTGGGCTGGTGGCCCTGGCAGGCAGCGTCTCAAGATGTGATTATTAGCTGTCCGTAATTATATGTTTTGAAAAAAATATTTTCGAATAATGAATATTGATCAAAGAAAGATGAAAAAATATCATTAAATGCTTTATAAATATTTTATTAGAGCATGCAACCATTTCTCTCGAAGTTCCCGATCGGTTGGAAGCCTTTTTCTTTTTTAATAATACATTTCAATATTTAAATTTATCTAAAAATTAATTTTAAAATTATTATATAAAATTAATTATATATAATAATTTTAAAATTAATTTATCTACTAAAATTTCAAATGACCCGCGCAGTAATAAATTAAGAATTAATCTCATTATCCCATATTAAATCATATCTCATTAAAACTTATATTATAAATTAAAAGTATATACCTAATATATAGTATATATATTTTAAAATTAATTTGTCTACTAAAATTTTAAGAATTTATATTTTTCTTAAATTCCAAAAAAAAAAATTAATTTTCGCGGTATGAATTATTTCAAAAATTAAATATATATTAATATATAATATATTTAAAATTAATAAATTTGTCTACTAAAATTTCAAAAGAGGCACGCCGTAAATCTAATAGTGGAATATAATAATATATAGAGATATTATAGATATATAATATAGAGAATAGATGTGTTTCGTTTGTAAAATTTGACAATATAACAACTGTCATTAAATATATAGCTGCTTTTTCTCCCACATCGTACGCTAAAGCGCCACAGGTACTGTCTGACAATGGCTTTTATATATATAGATAATCTGTGGGTCACTAGAAGACTAAGAAATGCAAAAACAAACCACCCAAAATGGGGGGGTGCGTGTCAAAAAATGAAAATTCTTACCCTTAGAGCCAACTTAACCAAATTTTGTATATATAATCTGTGGGTCACTAGAACTCTAGAAATGGAAAAACTGGGTACCGCAGAGATTTCCTTATTCCAGCCTAATTTCAAAACCAACGCTTGATTTTCCTATCTCTAAATGGAAAGAAGAGTTAACAAACCCCCCTCCCTAAAAGAGACAAAAAAAAGAACTAATAAAAACCTACCAAAAAGCTTCAAATTCGCAAGAGAGCTTTTTGTTTACCCACCAGACTTCAAAAGAAACCTAAACAAAACTCAATATACTTGAGTGATCTATTTTATTCAATTAGATATCTCTTAATATTAAATGAATGTCTTGTTTACTTCTAATGAAACCTCTTATTTTATCTAAACGAATTTCTTGTTATCATAAAACGACTTAGATTTTTTGCAAATAGTAATATCTTAATAATTAAGATATTTAAAAAAAACAACAAAAATTTTGTTTACATTATAAATTGTTTTTTTTTTAATTTAAAACCCACTATAAGATTATAAGAAATATTAATATATATTAAAATTAGATTACCATTGCACATGAATAATTAAACTAAATATTTATATAATTCAATTGAATATAGATTCTACATCAAAAGAATATAAATGTTATAAGCTTGAATATTTTTTATTATAAATAAAAAATATTCAAGTTTATATCATTTCTTGTCGTAATTACATATTATTTCATTTAAATACCCAACTATTAAATTTAACTATTCCACTATTTTACTCAAATAACAATATTTTCATAATTTACTTATTGGTGCTTGGTTCGAATAGCGGCATCTTAACTATTAATATATCTAGAGTTGCTCCAAAAATATGAGAATATTCATTTATTCATATTGAACAGAGATCGATTTCGCCATAATTAACTTCACCATCTATTCATATCAAATATAATTTCTTAACTATAAATATATCGTTTTTTCAGTGTAGGGAGTTGGTATAAAAATTAAATTACAAACCGAATTTCATTCTTTAATGTGCCGACGTCATTATTTAAGCCTCTGAAGAAGTCAAATATAAAATGACAATACGTTCGGCACATTAAAGAATAAAATTATGTTTGTAATTTAATTTTTATCTAACTCCCTACGATTTCAATTTTAATTATGGATGCAATAAATGAAGCATTAAATTATTATTTTAAAAACCCCTAAGAAGTCCAGGGGGCGTAACTGACCCTCTGGTCAGCAAGATGGTCGCCAAAGTCGGACTTCGCAGCTGGTATTATAAATAAGTACCTGGAGGCACTATGTATTAATTTGATTACGAAAAAACCCATCAAAAACAATTTTGTCGAAGATGAGACCGTGACAGATCGAATTGTCACCCCAAAAACCCCCTAACCCGTGAATTTCATCAAAATCGGTAGAGTCGTTTTCAAAATAGAACCAAGATACAAATATATATACAAACAAATATACAATTTTTGCTCGTTTAATAAGAGTAGATAGATAGATTTACTTGATTGAATAATATTATATCTGAAGTTAAATATTGATGTTTCTAATATACAATCATAAATTAGTAAAATTTAATTTATCTTGTTGCTATCTTAGCTCTGTTTGAAATCAACCTCTTATATTATTTAGTAATCCATTAACTGTAATTTAAGTCATGAATATTACATAACGAAATTAATCCGTTAATCTAATTGTTCATTAATAAATGAATAAGTGGGAGAAATGTCAAATATGGAGGTGTAAGTGGTTATTTATAATTCATATTATAAATAACCGAGGGGTGAACCGCGATTGGATTTAGATGTACACCGTCTTTGGAATTAGAATTAAAATGGAATTCATTTAGATAATCTATTGTCTTCTACTTGGAAATGAAAGTGCAAGTGGAGGTAGGTGTACACGATTTTAGGTCGTGGTTCACCCCTCACGTAAATATCTAACAACTTACAGGTTTTAAATCTAATCTTATTAGACGAGCAAAAATTGTACATTTATTTATATATTTGTATCTTTGTTCTATTTTGAAAACGGCCCTACCGATTTTGATGAAATAAAATCTATTAATTTTTAGTAGAGATTGTGGTGTTGGTGCAAGGTGAAATATCTTTAATAAAGATAAGAGTAAATAAATATTATATTTAATATTGATTTACTATGAGTTAAGGATACTCGGTCACTTATTTCACATAAAAATTAAATTTTTAATGTGAAATAAGTGACCTAGTATCCTTAACTCATAGTAAATCAATATTAAATATAATATTTAGTTACTCTTATCTTTATGAAATAAAATCTATTAACAAGTTTTAAGGATGAAAAAACGTTCTGGCTAGGTCTGGACCTCATCAAAATTCATCTTAATTGATTTTTTCTTAATTAAAGTAATTATTGATAGATGAAAATCTCAATAAAAAAAAATGACTCGCCGGATGCCAGATTAGAACTTGAGACCTCTTGGATCAGAGGCACTCACTTTACCACTGGACTATAGAACTATTTTAAAATTCTGGGGTGGGGCGGAGTGGGGGTGCAGTGTTGGGGGAGAGGTGTATGGTTTCGGGTGGGGGTCAGGGGTTACCGAGCATCGTTCGGTGCCTCCAGGTACTCATAACTTAGATGTGAAAGAAAATAAATTTAATCTAGATAATAACGTACTAACAGACAAAATGATCAATATCTCGTAAAATATAACTTTTTTGCTGTTCGACATGATAGGGCTTTTTTGCTTAGAGCAGTGCGTTTGCTAAATTTTTTTTCCAACAAAAAATAATTTTTTAAGAAAAAAATAAAACCGACTTTACAAAAAATTAAATTCAACAAATAAAATACACTAAAAGGTATAAAAATAATTATTATCTTATTTAGTTACAACTAAACGACGAAATATTAACATGAAATTACTTTTTGAAGTCGGTGCCAAACAAACTATACCTTTTATGAGATCGCGTACCCGCCGAATCGTACTTAAGTACGATCCGGACGGTAGTGCTCGCTTCATAGGTATAGTTTGTTTAGGCACCGACTTCAAAAGTAATTTCATGTTAATATTTCGTCGTTTAGTTGTAACTAAATAAGATAATAATTATTTTATACCTTTTAGTGTATTTTATTTGTTGCATTTAATTTTTGAAGTCGGTTTTATTTTTCTTAAAAGTATTTTATTTGTCTCTTTTTAGTGATGTTATTAATAGTGATCATATCATCAGAACTTGACCAAATTAATATGGCACCATCCCTAAGATACCCCTTTCCAATAAAAAAAGAATCATCGAAATCGGTTCATAAACAAAGAAGTTAGGCCTGAACAAACCTAACAAAAAAGGTCTAATACCAATAAAAAAAATGGGACCAATCGGAAGTGTAGACTGAACCCAATGCAAAAATATTTCAAAAATCGGTTCACAATTGGCGGAGATATGAGGTAACATAACATAGACACAAAAAAAAAAAAAAAAAAAAAATCAGTTGAATAGAGAACCTCCTCCTTTTTTGAAGTCGGTTAAAAATAGTTTCAGCCGTTTTTGAGATATTTCGAAAAAAACGAAGCAAAAAATAAACATCCACAAGACTTTACCATAATCCTGGTTCCTCTCTTTTAATATTTAATAAAATAATTTATAAACATTTAGGGGTGTAAGGTCAATAAATGAAAATCTAGGCCCTTGGACCAAACTCGACCAAATTTTGTATACATAATAAGTGGGTCCCCAGAAGTGCAAAAACTAATCGCACATATGGTATGTATACAATATTTGGTTGAATTCGGTCCAAAGGTCTATATTTGTCCGCCTACATGGTGTAATGGTCAGCATAACTGGCTGGCAACCCGGAGGTCTCGGGTTCGATTCCCGACTATACCCAGACATTTTTTCTGTAAATATAGGGTCTGGTAATAAAAATTAAGTGGGAGATAAATTTAACCTAATTTATCGCTCGGAGAATTTACCACTGCCCGAAGCCCCTAAAAACTTAGTAAATTGGACTAAATCTAACTTTCTGAGATTTGGCTCGTGATCCCGGCTTCTTTTCCTTCTACTCTGTTCTTTTCACGATGGAGGGGCCAGCCCATACAGGCCTTTAGGGGATCCACCTTCTGATGTATCTCCTTCTCACATCGATATCATTAAAAAAAAAAAAATTATTTTTAGTCCTCTAGAAGCCTGATTTTGTATGTAAATTTGCCTCTTTGGTTTAGGGACTTTTATGTTATTGTTTATTTACTTTTCATTGTTGTTTATTTGTTTGTTTATCATTGTTTGATACATTTTCTCTGATTTCTATTTTAATAGAATATCCTATTTTGTTAATTATATCTGTGTTACGATAAAACCATTAGAATAAGAACTTGGAAATTCGATTCTATATTTTTATAGGTAAAGTACTTAATTGATATTTATTTTAATCAAAATCTGTATTTTTATAGCAATCATTTATAATCCTTAAAGAAACCAGAAGCCAGTTTTACATGTTTACAAAATTTGTTTGAGTTTGGTCCCAAGGCCTAGATTTTCTATTTTTGACCCTCATCCCAACTTTGGCCCCAGAAAAAAATAATTCGTCATTATAAGTTCATTTTAATGTATGTTTCATTTTTCTCGGTTTTTTTTTAGTTTGAAAATCTTATAATTAATAACCCCTCCCCCTTAATTTTTAGGTCAATTTCAAACAAAATCTAATCAGCTCTTAATCTCAATGCACCAAAACTACATGTGAAATTTCGTTTTGATATTCACACTAGTTTTTGAGCTAGTGCGTTCACAACAATTTGATAACGTACTGACAGACATTTTGACAAAATAGTTAATATCTCGAAAAATCGAAGTTCACTTATTTGTGCTTTTTGTAGACCGAAATGCCATAGTTTCGCTTAATTTTTTTAATCAAAATAGTTTCAGCCGTTTTTTAGATATTTCGAAAAAAGAAGGAAAAAACACTTTCCATGCACGATTACAATACTTGACTATAACTTGTACGTAAGGTAAAGTTAAAATCATGGTTGAAAACTTTGGCACAACCATCACGTGTTACAATTTAACCTGATTGAATACTACAATTTGTGACTCTTTGGTTCCGTAGTGTTTACCTGAGAAGCCTTTAAGGCGCGCTTGCCACGAGACCGATACAATACTTTACCCATGCTTCACATTGGATAAAATCGATATTTTTGATAAAAGATTTTGTTTGCAAAGAGTTAATTTAAGACTTTTTTGTATTAATTAGAATCTTAATTACGTAAATCTTTCAATATACGGGCAAATCAGAATAAAAAACAAAACAAAAAATAAATAAGCTTAATAAGAGTTACAATCGGTGTAATTTAAAGATATTCTGTTGGAGAAATTAAAAAAGATCTCACGTCACTGATATGCAAGGCGTAAAACATCAATTAGTACACATCAATCTCTAATTGGCAGCTGGGATTTTCTGCCTGTAGAATTTGCGTTTGAGAGGATGGAAGAATCTGTCTCAAAACAAGATTGATTCGTTAGAATCAACGGGAAGAAGAGTTGGGCTGAAAAGGGGGCGCAAGAGGGGCCCAAAGAGGGTGTTTCCGAGCCAGGAACGGGGATTCCCATCTTGTCTCTGAGATTTTATGCCTGACGGATCGACATCAAAAACTTTACCTGTAATTCATTAGAGTAAATGGAGTCTGTTTCGAGTCACGATCATCACAGTTTGTATATTATTTATTTATTATCATTCATCTAGCATCTTACAAGCTAGTTCAATTTACAATTTTTTTTCACCTTGGCCTCGGGAACTAGATGCCCATTTAGCCAGTCGTCACAGATTCACGACGAATAGGTGTGTTGTTAGGGCTCTCTTGAGGTGAGTGCTGTGTGGCGCTTTGATGCCGCGACCCCCATCAAGTCGATGGGGTCCTAACAATCTGTTGAGTGCAGAGTTGTAGGTTGCGTGTTCATATAGGGTGTGTGCAGGGGAGGGGCTGCTGGATGGCGGTGGCCCCTCCAGATTCGCTTCTCCAGTCGGAATCGAGTCGCTTTAATTATAGCATGGCTGAATATATTTCACTCATGCAAAAGCGACGCAACGATCCGACTGAGTCATCTAGCGGCCGTGTCTCAAGGCTCGTCGCCATGAGCGAGAGCGGGCCGCTACACCACACCCTTTCTTTCTTGGGTGATTGCCGATTACCGACTAAGTCAGCCGGGCAAGGCTCTATCCACCTAGCTGGTGGGTCAAGAGGCTGCTTGCTTTGCAATCACGTCGGGGTCACCAGTGTTGTTAGGGCTCTCGTGAGGTGAGTGCTGTGTGGCGCTTTGTGCCGCGCCCCCCATCAAGTCGATGGGGTCCTAACAATCTGTTGAGTGCAGAGTTGTAGGTTGCGTGTTCATATAGGGTGTGTGCAGGGGAGGGGCTGCTGGATGGCGGTGGCCCCTCCAGATTCGCTTCGAATCGTCGCTTCTCAGTCGAATCGAGTCGCTTTAATTATAGCATGGCTGAATATATTTCACTCATGCAAAAGCGACGCAACGATCCGACTGAGTCATCTAGCGGCCGTGTCTCAAGGCTCGTCGCCATGAGCGAGAGCGGGCCGCTACATCCATAATGAGAGAATTTATGTTACACCTCCTCGAGAGGTTTGGGGGAAAACTCTCGCAGAGATTGTTGGGCAGAGGAGGACGGCCGCATACAAGAAAATGGTGAGTGGTTTCAAAATTGAGCTCACGCGGTCGTCCCCCTCTCACCAACAGAACCCGCTCCGAAACCTAATACGACCAAGAAGAAGAAGGATAACGTTGCCTATGGACAACAACGGGCTATACCGTCCACCAGCAGCGCCCAGCATTCTATTGAGACGGAGGTATTCGAGGAGGACGAGCCCGTAGAAGAAGATGAGCACCCCGAAGATAAGGATTCGGGGGGAGACCCACCACCCGGAGGCGAGGATGGCGAGCGTGAGGTGGATGCTCTTGACCCGCCATTGATCGTTGCCCTTAAGGCTTATTTAACATTCGCGAGGCGTGACACTGCTGTGGCGGGGATCGTCGCCAGTGCTTTAGAGGGGAGGCCATGGGATGGTTTACTTGACGCCTGTCTGCGGAGGTGGGGGAGGGGGCCTGCGGATTGTGGTGAGAGGGTGGTGGAGACCAAGGGGTCCTTACATCAGACCCCAACCGACCAACAGATTGGAGAGGCACAGGGCGAAGCGCGCGGATTATAACCGCATGCAGAGCATGTGGTATAGGAATAAAAATCTAGCCGTGAGGGAGATACTTGAGGGGGTTCCGGATCGCGGCGTGGGGTTCCCCGCAATGAAGCAGTACTGGGGAAAAGTCCTCGGTGACTGTCGCGGCGAACTCGACGCCGTTTCCGACCGTCCTTGGGTTCTCCCTCTTCCGATAACCCTCGAGGAGCTGAAGAGTGCCGACGGACCGGTCAAATCGGCAGCGGGGCCGGATGGTCTGACCTCGGCGTCTTGGAAAAGACTACCTGGGGCTGACCGTCTCGCTCTGCTTAATGCGATTCTCCTCGAGGGCACGGTTCCACATGCTCTGTCCCGCGCCCGCACTGTGCTTATTCCAAAAATAGTCTCGCCGACCTCTCCCCAACATTATCGGCCAATCACTGTGAACTCTGTCGTCGCTCGGCAGCTCAGCAGGGTCCTCCTTCATAGACTGGAGGGCACTGTTGAGCTGCGGGGTGACCAGAGGGGCTTCATCAAAGCCGATGGTTGTGCCGAGAACACTCAGGTCCTGGGAGCTGTTATCAGGGATGCGAGGTGTCAGGTTAAAGAGCTACACGTCGCGTCCCTGGACATATCGAAGGCATTTGACACAATTTTACATCAGCCTCTTATGGATATCCTGGGTGATCTCTTGGACCCTTCTCTCTTCTCTGTGGTCAGGTCGATGTATATGGGAGGAACAACATCTATCCTACATGAGGGCTCACGATCTGATCTCTTCAAGACCGGCCGGGGTGTGAGGCAGGGGGACCCTCTCTCTCCCTTTCTTTTCAACTTGGCGGCAAAACACATACTAGATCAGTTGTCCCCGGACATCGGCTATGACCTCGGGGGTGTACGCGTCGGATCCCTTTCCTTTGCTGACGACGTCGTTCTTGTAGCGGCGTCTTCTCGCGGATTGGGGTCCCAGCTTCGCGCCTTCGAGTCGGCTGCTGCTGAACTGGGGATGCGGATTAATGCCGCCAAGTCCGTCGTGCTCTCGCTGGTGCCTGCGGGGGGCGGGAGAATCCGTGTTAGTACAGACACCGACTTCAGGGTGGATGGTGGACGCCTTACCCCTTTGGGGGTGGGTGATTCTTTTCCCTACCTTGGAGTCCGCCTGGACAGCTCGGGCATTGTTACCCCGGGGTGGTCGGTGGAGCCACTTCTGGAGAGGGTGAGGGGGGCCCCTCTTAAGGCCTCGCAAAAGCTGGAGATCGTGCGCCTTCATATCATCCCATCGGCTATTCACCCCCTTGTGTTGGGGGGAGTACATTCGGCCAACTAACAACGGCCGACAAAAAGGTTCGATCATTTGTTAGATCGATCCTTAAACTCCCCCGCGACACGCCAGAAGCATACTTCCACGCCAAAATACGGGATGGCGGACTCGGACTGCCATCCCTTGGAAGCATGATTCCACTCTTGGTGCATGCCCGACTCAGTAGAATGAGGCAATCCGACTACCCGGCGGCCAGAGCGGCCGCTGAGTCGGTCACATGCATCCGGAGGTTAGCTTGGGCCGAACGGGTCCTGCGTAAGTTCGGCGGCGTGGAGGGTGTTGCGGCTTACTGGCGCGAGAACCTATACAGTAGCGTCGATGGCCGGGATTTGGAGATGTGCGCGGGAGCAAGGAGCTCTTTTAATTGGATGCTGCGCCCAGGAGTTATGAAGAACAACATATTTATCGAATTTTGTAGGCTTAGATCGGGGTCCCTTCCTTCAGCCGTAAGAACCAGCAGGGGAAGACGGCCGGAGGGGCCCCCGATGTGCCGGGCTGGGTGCAGACGAACTGAGACAACCGCGCACATCATCCAATGTTGTGATAGGACCGCGGATGGGCGGGTTAAGAGGCATGACGCTGTGGTACGATGTCTGGCCGACGATTTGATCAAAAAGGGAATGCGTGTCGAGTTGGAGTACTTGTACTCCAGCTCGGCGGGCAATAGAAAGCCAGACATCGTGGCAAAGGATGCGGCGGGGGTGGTGTGGGTTTTGGACGTCCAGATCGTCTCCGCGCTTGCAGGACTGGGTGTTGCCCACCGAAATAAAATAGAAAAATATAGGGGCAACTCCAGTCTGGTAGATAATATTGCGGAGCGATTTGGCGTCGGGGCGGGCTCGGTCAGGGTCGAGGCCATCACACTCTCGTGGAAGGGAGTGTGGTGGCATAAAGCGGTGGAGTCCCTCATCGCTCTGGGTATATCCCAAAAAACAATAAACGATTTGACATATAGGGCGATGAGGGGATCTCTTCTTAATTTTTACACTTTCGGCAGAAGAACATGGAGAGCGGGTGGCGTATGATTATTTTTTGTGAATAAAAAAAAAAAAAAAAAAAAAAAGAAATGTGAAATGTGAGCCAGGATTAATCCTGGCTCTCTCAGCCACCCGCTCTGAATCTGAATTAATTTGTTCTGAAGCCGAAGGTGTGAAGGATTTGTGGGTAAATTTGTGTATTAATCTTAAATTTTCTTGTAAGAGGCGGCCCGCTCCTCGGAGGCCCAATAAATAAAATAAGAAAATAAATATTTATTTATTTAATTTTTCAAATTTAAACTGAACTTTATTGACTGTGTTGACTATCCTTTTCCAATTCTTTTATTATTTTATTTTAATTAATGATTTGTATGCAATTAAAAACTTATTTTTAATGATGCCAAAGAAGTATAACTTCTCACGCGCGTACACGCACCCATTTTTTTTTTTTTTGAGTATCCTTTTTTGAAAAAAATCCAGTTAAAGCGACAACAATTATATCAACAAAAATTTAATTTTAAGATTAAAATCTAAGAAATTAATAGAAAATATATTTATATTGCTCATAAGAGAGTTTCGTCCCCTCAGGAATCGAACCCAGGTTCTAAATTGCTTTCCGGGCAGTTTATAATTTTAATTTTTCAAGACTCTTCACCCCCTTAATTTTTGAATCAATTTCAACCCAAATATAATCAGCTCTAAATCTAATAAATATAAAGAATCTACATGTAAAATTTGGCTATTTTTGAATTTTATCTCGATTCCTCTATGTCTTCAGCAATGGTTACCAATAATAATCGAAGGGTCAAAAATATAATGTAGAATTGTTATTCCTCTAGTATTAGATAAGAATCAATCGCTATTTTTGATTTTAAGTCGATTCCTCCATGTCTTCAGCAATGGTTACCAATAATAATCGAAGGATCAAAATCTAATGTAGAATTGTTATTCCTCAAGTATTAGATAAGAATCAATCGCTATTTTTGATTTTAAGTCGATTCCTCCATGTCTTCAGCAATGGTTACCAATAATAATCGAAGGGTCAAAAATCTAATGTAGAATTGTTATTCCTCAAGTATTAGATAAGAATCAATGGCTATTTTTGAATTTTATCTCGATTCCTCCATGTCTTCAGCAATGGTTACCAATAATAATCGAAGGGTCAAAAATCTAATGTAGAATTGTTATTCCTCTAGTATTAGATAAGAATCAATCGCTATTTTTGATTTTAAGTCGATTCCTCCATGTCTTCAGCAATGGTTACCAATAATAATCGAAGGGTCAAAAATCTAATGTAGAATTGTTATTCTTCAAGTATTAGATAAGAATCAATCGCTATTTTTGATTTTAAGTCGATTCCTCCATGTCTTCAGCAATGGTTACCAATAATAATCGAAGGGTCAAAAATCTAATGTAGAATTGTTATTCCTCAAGTATTAGATAAGAATCAATGCCTATTTTTGAATTTTATCTCGATTCCTCCATGTCTTCAGCAATGGTTACCAATAATAATCGAAGGGTCAAAAATATAATGTAGAATTGTTATTCCTCTAGTATTAGATAAGAATCAATAGCTATTTTTGATTTTAAGTCGATTCCTCCATGTCTTCAGCAATGGTTACCAATAATAATCGAAGGGTCAAAAATCTAATGTAGAATTGTTATTCCTCAAGTATTAGATAAGAATCAATGGCTATTTTTGAATTTAATCTTCGATTCCTCCATGTCTTCAGCAATGGTTACCAATAATAATCGAAGGGTCAAAAATATAATGTAGAATTGTTATTCCTCTAGTATTAGATAAGAATCAATCGATATTTTTGATTTTAAGTCGATTCCTCCATGTCTTCAGCAGATGGTTACCAATAATAATCGAAGAGTCAAAAATCGAATGTAGTAATTGTTATTCTTCAAGTATTAGATAAGAATCAATCGCTATTTTTGATTTTAAGTCGATTCCTCCATGTCTTCACCAATGGTTACCAATAATAACCGAAGGGTCAAAAATCGAATGTAGAATGGTTATTCCTCTAGTATTAGATAAGAATCGATTGCTATTTTTGATTTTAAGTCGATTCCTCCATGTTTTCACCAATGGCTACCAATAAAAACCGAAACGTCAAAAATCTAATGTAGAATTGTTATTCCTCTAGTATTAGATAGGAATCGATTGCTATTTTTGATTTTAAGTCGATTCCTCCATGTTTTCACCAATGGCTACCAATAAAAACCGAAACGTCAAAAATCTAATATAGAATTGTTATTCCTCTAGTATTAGATAAGAATCGATTGCTATTTTTGATTTTAAGTCGATTCCTCCATGTTTTCACCAATGGCTACCAATAAAAACCGAAACGTCAAAAATCAAATGTAGAATGGTTATTCCTCGACTGTTAAATGAGAATCGATCATTATTTTTGAAATAAAGTCAACATGAACTGCAAATAGCAAGTGATGATATCTGATTAATAATAAAGGAATAAACATATTAATATTCAAATTGAATTTGGATAAAGTTTAGCAACGATCCGTTGCAGTTTATTTTTTTAATTTTTGTTTTTAAATGTACTTTAAAAAAAATAGATAGTTTTTTTAAATCTTTGTTGCATTATTAAATTCTTCTTCAACGATAATGTGGTTAGAACTCTATTATCTATGCTATTAAGAATGAATGACATTCAAAAATGTGACAAACAGTGCCGCCAACAAATGTTTAGTTTGCTACTTTAGTTCTTTTATTGTTTGGCAAGCTATGTTGGCTATACAGATTTTGTTTTAGTTTTACGTGAATTTTACAATTTTCCGGGCAATTTTTCCGATATTTTTTTTACGTTTTAATCTGAAATGGACTATTACGAACATTTAAAAAAAAATTAGCCAAATCGGTCCAGGCATTTGAGAGATCTGCGCTTACAAAGAAAAAGAAATTCATTTTTATTATATAGATTTAATAAAATTATTTATATTTATCCCAATTTTGGCCCACCTAAAAAATAATGACTCTTTCTTATTATCTGGTCTCTTTTATTAGTAAATTTCATTTGTCTTGTTTTGTTTTGTTTTTTTTAGTTTGAAAATTTATAATTTTAATTTTTTAACCCCCGCCCCCTTTAAATTTTGGTTCGTTTTCAACCAAAATCTAATCAGCTCGTTAATCTCAAATCTACATGTGAAATTTCCTTTTAATATTAAGTCTAGTTTTTGTTCTAGAGCAGTGTAGTCCGGCCCGCGGGCCACATGAGTGTTACGAGGTTTTGTAGGATAAGCAACGATTTGTGAAAGTAAAAAAAAAAAAAACAGACAAAGATCCGTTTAATAAAGAAAATTATGTATCCAAAAATGTTCTATACATCGCCTTTAAAAACTTTTCTTTCTCTCTTCTCATATTACTTTACAGTACCTGGAACCACCGAGCGATGCACGATAACCCCTGACCCTCCCCCTCCCGAAACCACACACCTCGCCCCCACCAATGCACCCCACTCCGCCCCACCCCACCCCAACCGCGCCTCCCACCCCCGGATCCCCCACAACTGCCCACCCCACCTCCCACATCCACCCCACCCCGCACCCAGTTTTTGCATTTCTAGCTTTCTAATTGTCCACATATATATTATGTGTATATTTGTTTACTCGTACACCAATTTGCCCACATTCGTTCATATTGATAAACATTATAAAAAATAAATAGGAAAATAATAATAAAAAAATAATCGTATAGGATCTGAAATAAAAACATAAAATTAAATAAGATTTGTTTCCAAGTTATATAAAAAAAGCCACTTGAACCACTTTATTTGTAAACACACCTGTTTTGTTATGATTTAGACACCTGTTAATTAAAAACAAACAAAAAATTCCTAATTTTAATATATATATATTAATATTTGCTATAATCTATTAGTGGGTTTTAAAATTAAAAAACCAATTAAAAATAAAACATAATTGAAAAAAATGTAAACAAACTTTTTTATTGAGATTTTCATCTGTCAATAATTACTTTAATTAAGAAAAGATCAATTAAGATTAAATTTGTCGAGGTCCAGACCTAGCCAGATCGCTTTCTCATCCTCAAAACTTGTTAATAGAATTTGTTTCATCAAAATCGGTAGAGCCGTTTTCAAAATAGAACAATGATACAAATATATATACAAATATATATATAAACAATTTTTGCTCGTTTAATAATATATATATATATATATATATATATATGTATATAGTTTAATAATAGATATACATACAGTATTTCTCATAAAAATAAACAAATAATTAAACAACCAAGTAGCTAAATATATTTTCCCAATGTTTTCTAGTAAGTGGATCACATCTTTTTCTCTCTTGGTCCAGACTTAATACTCCGCAGACTCCAATAGCGTAATCCGCAGTAGTCTCGCGAGATAAAAATATATTTTTCAAATCAGCGCGGTCAAAATAATTCTCGTTGACGTATCAATTATTCTTTAATATATTAATGAGAAAAAAATTTATTAAATATATTTTGTTTATTTGTTAACTTTTTCATAATTAATTCGAACCTTCTTTTTTAGATCTATCCACATAAATAATATTTGTTTTAATTTAACCAACATACTAAATATTCCTACACACTAACTACTTTAATATAAATAAATATTTATTTAACTTGGTTAAAAATATTTTGTTTTTCTAATTACAAAATACTTTCACCTAGTACATATTTTTCTCTCATGTGACATTCTTCCCGACTAATCCCTTATCCTTAAACAACTTTTTCTTTCAAGAGTTTTTTACTTTATCCAATGCAAAGCATGGGTAAAGTATTGCAATCGCTCTCGGGGCAAGCGTGGCTTCAAAGGGTCCTCAGGTAAAGACTACGGAACCCATGGACTAAATTAAAGTCACAAATTGTAGTATTCAATTAGGTTGAATTTTAGCACGTGACGGTTTTGCCAAAAATTACATGGGGTCTCGTCGAGAGGCCAAAAAGTGCCATTTTTTCATTTAGTGCGTGCGGATGTATGTATGTATGTATGTATGGATGGATGTATGTTATCGTTTTTTTGGCCCACGATTTTTTCCACACCGTTGCACCGATTGAAATGAAATTGAAAACCTAGCATTCTTTGAACAAAATGAAGCGCTGATTAGATTTTGGTACATATCGACCCACAAACATTAGTACTTTATTTCAGTACTTTTTTAGTTTTTTCTAAATATCTTGAAAATGACTTAACCAATTTTGATGAAATTTAATATCCTAATTAAGTACCTTGGGGACCACAAAAAAGGATAAATAAAGTTTTTAGTAAAATTATATTTTAAAGTACTTTACTCTAGAGTAAGAGAGTACTTTTTTAATTTTTTAATTCTTTAAAATTTATTCATTTGAACCTTTTAATATAGCTCATTTAGCCTTGCTTAAATAAGAATGGATAGGCTTCTCTCTGTGAAATGCTAAAAATTTGGGAGGAAATTTTATAAGTAACCATAGCAACTGCGTTGTTTTCTTATCCCTTACCTTTGCAGAAGACATAGAGGAACCGACTTTAAACCAAAAATAGCGATTGATTCTCATCAAATACTTGAGGAATAACCATTCTATATTGGATTTTTGACGTTTCGGTTTTTATTGGTGACCATTGCTGAGGACATAGATGAATCGACTTTAAACCAAAAATAGCGATTGATTCTCATCAAATACTTGAGGAATAACCATTCTATATTGGATTTTTGACGTTTCGGTTTTTATTGGTGACCATTGCTGAGGACATAGATGAATCGACTTTAAACCAAAAATAGCGATTGATTCTCATCAAATACTTGAGGAATAACCATTCTATATTGGATTTTTGACGTTTCGGTATTTATTGGTGACCATTGCTGAAGACATAGAGAAATCGACTTTAAACCAAAAATAGCGATTGATTCTCATCAAATACTTGAGGAATAACCATTCTATATTGGATTTTTGACGTTTCGGTTTTTATTGGTAACCATTGCTGAAGACATAGAGGAATCGACTTTAATCCAAAAATAGCGATTGATTCTCATATAGTACTTGAGGAATAACCATTCTATATTGGATTTTTGACGTTTCGGTTTTTATTGGTCACCATTTCTGAAGACATAGAGGAATCGACTTTAAACACAAAAATAGCGATTGAGTCTCATCAAATACTTGAGAAATAACCATTCTATATTGGATTTTTGACGTTTCGGTTTTAATTGGTAACCATTGCTGAAGAGATAGAGGTATCGACTTTAAACCAAAAATAGCGATTGATTCTCATCTAGTACTTGAGGAATAACCATTTTATATTGGATTTTTGAGGTTTCGGTTTTTATTGATAACCATTGCTGAAGACATGGAGGAATCGACTTAAAATCAAAAATAACGATCGATTCATATCTAATACTAGAGGAATAACCTTATTGCATTCCATTTTTGATGTTTTGACTATTAATGGCAACCTCTACTGAAAACGTGGAAGAATAGACTTAAAATCAAAAAGACTAAAATCTTTTATGGCAAACAACTCAAGCTTGAGTTGTTTGCCATAAAAGAATTTAGTCTTTTTGATTTTAAGTCTATTCTTCCACGTTTTCAGTAGAGGTTGCCATTAATAGTCAAAACATCAAAAATGGAATGCAATAAGGTTATTCCTCTAGTATTAGATAAGAATCGATCGTTATTTTTGATTTTAAGTCGACTCCTCCATGCCTCCAGCAATGGTTACCAACAATAATCGAAACGTCAAAAACCCAATGTAGAATTGTTATTCCTCAAGTATTAGATGAGAATCGATGGCTATTTTTGATTTTAAGTCGATTCCTCCATGTCTTCAGCAATGGTTACCAATAAAAACCGAAATGTCAAAGATCAAACGTAGAATGGTTATTCCTCAACTATTAAATGAGAATTATTTTTGAATTAATGTCAATATGAACTACAAATTGCAAGTGAAATGTGATTAATAATAAAGGAACAAACATATTAATATTTCAAATGAATTTGGATAAAGTTTAGCAACGATCCGTTGCAGTTTATTTATTTATTCACTTCGTCTAATTTAAAAAATTAATGATAAAAGTTTTACCCTTTGCGAATTTTTAAGTAGAATCTCTGGTTTAAATAAATTTTTTTTACTTACTATTTTGTATTATTATTTAATAAGTTCACTGAATAATTGAGAAATTTGAATTTTTGTAGATTTTTATTAATTTTAAATATATATATATATATATATATTTTCTTTATTATGTTTAAGTTATCATAGAAAGATACTACTATGTTTAATACACAAAAATCTATTCTGATCATTACACTGCTCGACAAAAATTAAACAAAAATTTGTCCCCGAAAATCTAACAATGGATTCCAGTAATGTTCTACGCTGATTATCAAGCAATTTTCTGATTTTTTTACAACATCTCAGAGTTTTTTATATTATCGGTCAAAATGACGAAAAAGGCAATTTTGACCTATTTTCGAGTACCATTAAATTTAAACAGCAATATTTGAGATCAAAATATTTTGTTGATAGAAAAGAAATAGAAAACAGCTTCTTCTTTGATTTTCAAATTACCACTTGTTTTTAGCTCAATTAGAACTCGAGTTATAACTAAAAAACTAAAAACTTATGATTTTATCTATTTTTAATTAAGGATTTTTTACTTTATCCAATGCGAAGCATGGGAGAAAGTATTGCAATCGGTCGCGCGGCAAGCGCATGTCAAAGAGGTCCTCAGGTAAAGACTACGGAACCCATAGACTCAATTAAGGTCACAAATTGAAGTATTCAATGAGATTGAATTTTAGCTCGTGACGGTTTTGCCAAAAATTACCTGGGATCTCGCCGAGAGGCCAAAAAGTGCCATTTTTTTTGGAAGTGCGTGGGGATGGATGGATGGATGGATGGATGGATGTGTGTGTGTTATCGTTTTTTCGTCCACGATTTTTCCACACCTTTGCGCGGATTGAAATGAAATTGAAAACCTGCCATTAGTTTAACAAAATGAAGCGCTGATTAGTTTTTGGTACATATCGGTCCACAAACATTAGTACTTTATTTCAGTACTTTTTTAGTTTTTTCTAAATATCTTGAAAATGACTTAACCAATTTTGATGAAATTTAATATCCTAATTAAGTACCTTGGGGACCACTAAAAAGGTTAAATAAAGTTTTTAGTAAAATTATATTTTAATGTACTTTACTCAAGAATATATTAATATTTCAAATGAATTTGGATAAAGTTTAGCAACGATCCGTTGCAGTTTATTTAGTTATAAATCGAGTTCTAATTGAGCTAAAATCAAGTGGTAATTTGAAAATAAAAAGAGGAAACTTTTTCTATTACGTCAACAAAATATTTTTGATTTCAAATATTGGTGTTTAATATTTAATGGGACTCGAAAATAGGGTCAAAATGGCATTTTTTGTCATTTTTAACCGACTTCAAAAAAGGAGGAGGTTCTTTATTCGACTGAATTTTTTTTTTTTTTTTTGTGCCTATGTTACCTCATATCTCCGCCAATTGTCAACCGATTTTGAAAATTTTGTTTGCATTGGGTCCAGTCTAGCTTCCGATTGGTCCCATTTTTTTTTTCGATTTTTTTCCATAGGTATTAGACCTTTTTTATTAGGTTTGTTTAGACCTAACCTCTTTGTTTATGAACCGATTTCGATGGTTCTTTTTTATCCGAAAGGGGTGTCTTAGGGATGGTGTCATATTAATTTGGTCAAGTTCTGATGATATGATCACTATTAATGACATCACTAAAAAGAGAAAAATAAAAATAATTTTTAAGAAAAAAATAAAAACCGACTTCAAAAAATTAAATGCAACAAATAAAATACACTAAAAGGTATAAAATAATTATTATCTTATTTAGTTACAACTAAACGACGAAATATTAACATGAAATTACTTTTTGAAGTCGGTGCCAAACATATACCTTTTATGAATCGCACTCGACGGATCTTACTTAGTACGTTTGGCGGGTACGCTCGCTTATAGGTATAGTTTGTTTGGTACGGACTTCAAAAAGTAATTTCATGTTAATATTTCGTCGTTTAGTTGTAACTAAATAAGATAATAATTATTTTATACCTTTTAGTGCATTTTATTTGTTGCATTTAATTTTTTGAAGTCGGTTTTTATTTTTTTCTTAAAAATTATTTTTTTCAATGCACGATTACAATACCCTGTATGATAAAGTAAACCCCTTTAATAATGTGCAAATTATTTCCTTAATTAGATTGTAACCATTGATGTTCTACTGACTGTAATTTCCCTATTTCTAATGTTTAGTTAAATTTACATATGAATAAATTTAATAATATCGTATACCTATAATTGAAATGGCATCAAATAACAAAGCATGCCAATTGAATTGACATATTGCGTTCCAAAGCATTTGGCATTTTGCTTTAATTGAATTTCGAAAACGAAGAAATATATAATCATTACTGATGGTCCACACAATATGGTCGTCTTTTATATATATATATATATAAATAGAAGAAAAATGATAAATGATTAATTTATTGAGATGAATTGCTTAATTTCCATTGAATTTTGATTTATAGATATTTAATTCAAATATATTTGGTTGGACACGAATGTGAAAATGAATAAATAAATCCATTGATATCTAAACGAGAGGACAAAAGATTCCCTTAGACTTGGGTTAATGTGTGTCAAAAGTCCCCGAGGGTGGGGTCGAGCTTGAGGAGGGAGGAGGGAGTTAAAGGTCCCCCTTTTCAGTTTTTCGGTAATATCTCGGAAACTATTACTCCTACAGAAAAATACTTCATTTATAAAATTAAAGCTGATAAAATTCCCTACAAAAATGGTCTTATGCATTTTTGACCTAAAACTAACCTGTAATAGTAAAAGGGCTGAAAAAAATGGTGCGTATTGGCTCCGTGCACGACACTATAGACATCTGGTGATGAGAAAACCGGCACTACATATGTAAAAAATACACTGATTGCTATAGGGGTATAGGGATTTTCCGAGGGGTGAACCGCGACCTAATATGCTGTACACCTACTTCCACTTGTATTTCCAAATATTTCCAAGTACTTCCAAATATCTCCAAACACTTTCAAATATTTCTTTCAAATATTCCCAAGTACTCCAAATATTCCCAAGTACTTCCAAATATTTCCAAGTACATACTTCCAAATATTTCCAAGTACTTCCAAAATACTTCCAAAGAGGTGTACACCTACTTCCAATCGCCGATCACCCCTTGGGATTTGCAGTAAAAAGTGAGAAAAAATTAAAAAGCAGGTAATTTTGCAATTGTTTTTTGTGTGTTTGATGTCTTCAGTCTTTGTATTATTCACACCAAATAAACACCTAGGTACAGTCCTGTGTATATACATTTTTATGATTTTGCTTTCAATTTAGAGGTTAGACCTGTCAAGTTCTTTTGATTAATGATATACTAATTTGGAAAACAAAATGAATTAATTTATCAAACGTAAATGGAAATTTGTTTTTGTATTGTGTTGAAACAAAAATGTGGCATTTTGCTTTAATTGAATTTCTAAAACGAAGAAATATATAATCATTACTAATGGCCCATACAATATGGTCGTCTTCTTCTTCTTCTTTCGGATGGGCCTACTGAGGACCACGTTTGTTCAACTGTTGGGATTTTCCTTTAGTCCAGTATGTACGCATCACTTCCCGGTGCCTTTCTTTTCTTTGTTCCGACCAAGGGGTGCCTTTTTTAAGCGGTTTTTCCTGAAAACTCTTGACTTTTTTGAGAGTAAGTCTTATTGTTTGTCTGTCTTGTAAGTCAATTAGTCCCAGCTCTTTGATGTCCTTCTCAGTTTCTGTTAGCCAAGTAGTACGGACTTTCTTGTTCCGCCAGAAGGTGAACAAGCGGTTGGTCAGTCTGTTTGGGGGCAATCTTGCTACATGACCATAAAAGGATACCCTTCTTTTTCTTGCACAGTCAGATAGTTTTTCTATTTCTTCGTAGAGCTCCGAGTTGTGTCGTCTCCGATATTCACCATCTTTTAGTGATGGTCCTAGGATTTTCCTGAGAATTCTTCTCTCTCTGACCTCCAACTTCTCAGTCAACCCTCTTTTGTTCATTGTCAGACACTCTATGGCATACAGGGCCTCTGGGCCGATGACTGTAGTATAGTGCTTCAGCTTAAGATTGCGAGATAGACATCTCTTATTATAGATGTTCTTCGTCAATCTATAGGCCATTTCCAGCTTATTAAATCTAGCGAAGAACGCTGCATTTTCTGACAAGTTAGGCTCAATCCACTCCCCAAGGTATTTAAATTTCTCTGTTTTCTTGATCCTAACTTGTTCTAGTGACATCTCTCCGCAAGCCTCTTTGATGTTGGTAAATGTTAGGGCGCTCGTGAGTGCTGAGTGCTTTGTGGTGCGTGTCCGCGCCCCCCACCAAGTTGATGGGGTCCTAACAATGTTGCGTGTGTGCAGGGCGTTGTTTGTGCCCTGATGGAAAGCCGGGCTGGGCGCCATCCGCTTTGTTAGCGGGGAAGGGGCTGCTAGTTGGCGGTTGGCCCCTCCAGATCCGAAATGCTCGATGCGATCGATTCCATGCGAATTCGATGCGATCTCGATGATTCGATGGATTCGATGCGATCCGAATGCGATCGATGATTCGATTCGATCGATTCCATTCGATGCGATTCGATGCTCAGCCGAGATCGAGTAGCTTCACTTATAGCATGACTGATATATTATCAGTCATGCCAAAAGTGTCGCACGATCTGACTGAGTCATCTAGCGGCCGTGTCTAAAGGCTCGTCGCTAAAGCAACAGCGGGCAGCTACAGTAAAGAACTCTGTTTTCTCCAGTGACACTTGGAGTCCTGCTTTAGCTGCCTGTCTCATGAGACAGTTGACCTGGATTGTTGCCGATTCCAGAGAGTCAGCAATCAGCGCCATATCATCCGCAAAAGCCAAACAATCCACTAACAGACCATCCTTCTTATGACCTAGGTCAGCCATACTCAACCTGCGGCCCGCTTAGCTTTTATGTGCGGCCCGAAACGCACTTATTATCACTAAGGTGCTTTATAAAAATCTGGTTATTTAAGACAGTGTTTTCAAATAAGCGCCCTCAAATTTGGATAAAAAGTGGTACGAAATTTGGAACTAATTTTGAGCTATTTTACTTCTTTCTGCTAGATGGCAGCATACAATTTTGTGAACTTAATCGTGGCTTACAAGGTGAAAATAAAATTACTTCGCAGATGGCGAATAAAGTATTTGCTTTTGAAGAGAAATTAAAAATATATTGCGAAGAAATACAGAACCAAGTATCGCATAACTTCCCAACCGTAACAAAAGCTAAACAAGATGGTATATCTATTTCTCCAGTAAAACTATACGATAATTTTTAAGGATTTAGGTGTCGGTTCTAGGTTGAAACATTAATAAGTAACTTATGAGGAGAATTTTCTAGGTTAGGTTTCACAAAAGGAAATATTAAAACAAATGTATGTTTTTTTTTGAGTTTGATTCACTCGATATATATTTCGGGTTATTAGCCCATCATCAGGAGTTCAAATGAAAACTTCCTTTTGTGAAACCTAACCTAGAAAATTCTCCTCATAAAAACTATACAATATTGTCTAATTATTTAGCTGCCTTATCCAAGGAATTTAAGAGCAGGTTTCAGGAATACGTTGCATCAAGAATTGTTTGTTGCTTGTAGAAAATCTCTGGCACGTACAAACAGCAACTATAACACAACTAGCTGCATTGGGATTTGATTATGCAAGGCTATTCGATGAATTTATCGAGTTTAAGAACAATACGAATCTGGAAGTTATTTTCAAAGAAAAGAGAGGGAAAGGAGTACACCGAATTTTGGAAATTAGTACCAGAAAAATATAAGACTCTACAAAAATGTGCCCACCTGCTTCTCGCGTTGTTCGCATCAACTTATCTCTGTGAATCATCCTATTCCAAAATGAAATACGCAAAAAACGTATATAGAAATCGACTTACAGATTCTCACCTTGATGACTTATTGAGGGTAGCATGTAGTAATTATAAACCTGATTTGTCTAAAATACTAAAGAATTTGTGTCAATATCAAGTATCACACTAATTTTTAAATAAACGTTTGGATCTATTTATGTTTTGTGTTTTATTTATTTCATGGGGGGGGGGGTCTGTAAAACCATTTTCCCACATGGTGTATAATGTTGCGGCCCGCGTAACTTAGCAAAAATATATATGTGGCCCGTAGAAAAAAAGGTTGAGTATGGCTGACCTAGGTAGATCCCACTCTGGGCACCCAAGTTGATCAGTTCTTTTCGCCATTCTCTTACAACTTTTTCAAGGACACAAATAAAGAGGAGTGGGGAAAGCCCATCTCCTTGTCTGACCCCTGTTTTAATTTCGAAACTTTTGGAAATTTCGCTTCTGAATTTGACTTTGGAGTGTGTGTCAGTCAATGTTTCTCGAATATGGTCGTCTTTTATATGTCTATATATTATACTTATATATAAATAGAAGAAAAATGATAAATGATTAATTTATTGAGATGAATTGCTTAATTTCCATTGAATTTTGATTTATAGATATTTAATTCAAATATATTTGGTTGGACACGAATGTGAAAATGAATAAATCCATTGATATCTAACCGAGAGGGCAAAATATTCGCCTCCTTTGAGGGAATTCAGTGAACTGAAACATCTTTTTGAAAATCATACCTACGTATCATCTAGGAAATAAAGAATAAATGATAAATTATACATACGTATATGAAATATTGCATTCAAGATAAAGACTGATTCTAATTTTATCCATTTGAAATTTCACCTGAGAGAGAAAGAAACAAAAACATCCATACTCATTTACTCATATCTGCTAAATCTTAGTATTTTTTATTAATGAAACTTGATTTGAGAATTTTTTTATTTTAATTATTATATAAGATTTAGAGGAATAAAGATTTATTCATTTATTTATTTATAAATTCTCAGAAAATGAGTCTCATTTTATATTTTAATAAAATATAGAACACAGGTATATTCAGTGGGGTAGCCAGAAAATTTTCATGGGGGGGGGGGAGTCAATCCACAAAGCAAAATATTTAGTGGGAATTTTTTTTTTTATTAATACAAATAGTTCGACCTCAGGAACTCATTTCTGATGAGTACGTGGATTGCGACCACGGGGTTATCCGAGCTAAGTCTGACATTGCTTCCACTTACTTGTGTCAGGCTTCTCTTTTTCTCTCTCCTATACGGCCTCCCTTGGCCAACTCTTGTTTTTTTTTACCGACCCCGAAGCTATTAGGTTTTCGAGGGCTAGGAGTTGATTTCCTTTTTCATTTTTCTTCTCTTCTACATGTGGAAGGCAACGGGAAACCACCACATTACAAATCCCGAGAATATGCATCATGCCGATTTCTCTTCGAGATGCTCCTCCTCAATCAGCTTAGCAAACAGGAAGTTGCTATTGAAGACATATGTATGGAGCATAGCCATGTACGGGTGTGAAACCTGGACAATTGGAAAAGCGGAGAGAAAGAGATTGGAGGCTTTAGAAATGTGGTGCTACAGAAGAATGATGAATATCAAATGGATGGATAAAATTACAAATGAAGAAGTTCTTGGAGGAATCGGAGAAAGAAGAACCTTGTGGAAGAGTCTGAAGAAGAGAAGAGGTCAGATGATGGGGCACACACTGAGACATGGGGGGACTACTTAGGGATATCTTGGAGGGGAGGTGGGAAAGAAAAGGGGAAGGGGAAGACTCAGATTAGAATATTTCAACCAAATAATTGGGGATATGGGATGCCAGACATTTAGAGAGGTCAACAGCTGGCGGGGGACAGGGTCTAGTGGAGAAGGATTGTTGCATCAAAACAGTCTTAGGACTGTATACTCAATGATGATGACAAATAGTTCAGTTAAATTGTGTTTTTACACGGAAAGTTTTGGGGTAGTTGTAATTTCTTCGACCCTTTATGTTTTTGGGTGTGTTGAATCCGAATCTGAGGTTTGCAAACAAAATTTCGTGACTGAACATTGTCAAAAATACAAAAAAAATGTAAAATATCTCATTTTTAGTCGGTTTTTTGCTTATAACTCGAAAACTATCAACTTTTCGTAAATAACCTTCCTTTTCAAAATGAAAGTTCATAAAATTTCCTACAAATTTTATCTCCTACCAACCGGTCGGGCTCAAGGGCTAGTTGAATATTGGCCTATATTTTCTTTTTCCATAAAATACCAAAAACTCGAACTTTTTTCGATTTTTTCTCATTTTGACCATGAAGGTACATGTTTTCGTCAAAGACCACTCTATGAATTTTTAAACTACATAGATTAAATTCGATACAATTCAAACAAAGTTTCATCTTAATTGGATAATGGTAACCCGTGCCGCAATTAGGTTGAAGTTTTGAAATACTGCAATTTTTTGCAAAAAATTTCAGTTTATCAAAACTTTAACCTATCAACTTTTCGTAAATGCGTCCACCAATGGCCCTATTAGCTCCATGCACGAAACTATAGACATCTGGTGGTGAGAAAACCGGCACTACATATGTAAAAAATACACTGATTGCTATAGGGATTTGCCGAGGGGTGAACCGCGACCTAATATGCTGTACACCTACTTCCACTTGTACTTCTAAATATTTCCAAGTACTTCCAAATATTTCCAAGTACTTCCAAATATTTCCAAGTAATTCCAAATATTTCCAAGTAATTCCAAATATTTCCAAGTAATTCCAAATATTTCCAAGTACTTCCAAATATTTCCAAGTACTTCCAAATATTTCCAAGTAATTCCAAATATTTCCAAAGTACTTCCAAATATTTCTAAGTAATTCCAAATATTTCCAAGTACTTCCAAATATTTCCAAGTAATTCCAAATATTTCCAAGTACTTCCAAATATTTCCAAGTACTTCCAAATATTTCCAAGTACTTCCAAAATACTTCCAAATAGGTGTACACCTACTTCCACTTGTACTTCCAAATATTTCCAAGTACTTCCAAATATTTCCAAGTAATTCCAAATATTTCCAAGTACTTCCAAATATTTCCAAGTACTTCCAAATATTTCCAAGTAATTCCAAATATTTCCAAGTACTTCCAAATATTTCCAAGTAATTCCAAATATTTCCAAGTACTTCCAAATATTTCCAAGTACTTCAAATATTTCCAAGTACTTCCAAATATTCCCAAGTACTTCCAAATATTTCCAAGTACTTCCAAAATACTTCCAAATAGGTGTACACCTACTTCCAATCGCGGATTTTGACGAAAACGTGCTCCTTCATGGTCAAAATGGAAAATAGTCGAAAAAAGTGCGTTTGGGATAGGTATTCAAAAGTGATACCGGGGGCTGTTTTTTGTATCCCATTAAAAATCAAACTACAGCACCAATTTTAAATTTATTTTTTATTATTCGACGCGAAATTGTGTCTTCTAAAATTTACTATAGAACGGTTATTTACAAAATATGGACCGTTTTCGAGTTATAAGCAAAAATCTGGAAAAGTCCGAACTTTCGAGGTCGCAAACTTAGATTTGTCATATTCACACCATACCAAATGATCCTAAAAAAAAATATTTTCCCGCAATTAATATAAGCTGAAACCCCCTATTTACTGGCTACCTATTAACAATATTTTTTCTTTTTTAATAATATAACCTGTATTATTTTTTTACAAAAGAAAATAAACTGCAACGGATCGTTGCTAAACTTTATCCAAATTCATTTGAAATATTAATATGTTCTTGAGTAAAGTACTTTAAAATATGATTTTACTAAAAACTTTATTTAACCTTTTTTGTGGTCCCCAAGGTACTTAATTAGGATATTAAATTTCATCAAAATTGGTTAAGTCATTTTCAAGATATTTAGAAAAAACTAAAAAAGTACTGAAATAAAGTACTAATGTTTGTGGACCGATATGTACAAAAAACTAATCAGCGCTTCATTTTGTTAAACTAATGGTAGGTTTTCAATTTCATTTCAATCAACGCAAAGGTGTGGAAAAAATCGTGGACGAAAAAAACGATAACACACATACATCCATCCATCCATCCATCCATCCATCCGCACGCACTTCCAAAAAAAATGGCACTTTTTGGCCTCTCGACGAGATTCCAGGTAATTTTTGGCAAAACCGTCACGTGCTAAAATTCAATCTCATTGAATACTTCAATTTGTGACCTTAATTGAGTCTATGGGTTCCGTAGTCTTTACCTGAGGACCCTTTGAAGTCGCGCTTGCCGCGAGAGCGATTCCAATACTTTCTCCCATGCTTCGCATTGGATAAAGTAAAAAATGAGAGCTATTTCCTTGAGAATATATCCTCGAAAAATTATTATTTTTATCTTACTTGGTACACTCGGCAGATTTAGCTAGCCTGGCTGGGCCAGAGTATTGAATTTATTCAAAAATTGTCAATATTTTTTTTTATTCGTGTTTAGAAAGGTCTGGGAAAAAGACATTTTTAAGTATGATTTTTTTGTATTTCCAATATATGTATCGCTCTCTAGATTTAATGGAAAAGTTTTGTAAAAATCTTTTTCCCTCTTTTTAAACGGACAGATGTGATTTCAATTTGCTTTTCTTGCTTCAGTATTTGGGTTGAAACAAACAGAGAAAATCAGAAAAATAATAATTGAATTGTTTTATGGAAAGCAGCGTTGAACGGTTAAAGTTAATTAGCCGACTTCAAAAAATGAGGAGGTTCTCAATTCGAGTGATTTTTTTTTGTGTCAATGTTACCTGATATCTTCGCCAATTGTGAACCGATTTTGATGATTTTTTTGCATTGGGTTCAGTCTAGTTTCCGATTGGATCTGTTTTTATTTTTCATTATCATCATTAATCACTGTTAAATGAGCTATATTAAATCAAGCATATGAATTAATTTTAAAAAAAATTTAAAAGTACTTTCTTACTATAGAATAAAGTACTTTAAAATGTAATTTTATTAAAACTAAAAAAGTACAGTAATAAAGTACCTACTAATTATATCCAAACGCCTCCCACCCACCTAGTAATGTTTGTTTAGTTGTATGTACCAAAAATTAATCAGAGCTTTGTTTTGTTAAAGTAATGGTAAGTTTTCAATTTCATCGAAATTGTTAGAGCCATATATTGATATTCTAATAAATTATTTTATAGAAAAATACCTTTAATTAATTAAATTGGCAAATTCTAATACTTACCATATATAATAATACGAGCTGCTCCAGGCGTGCCTTCGGCACGCCCTCTACAGCTCGGCCCTCCGGGCAGGTGGCCCTAGCGGCCTGCGTCTCGGCATGTAATTATTAGGTCTGTAATATATATTTGTAATATTTTTCCCCCTCTTTCGCCCCCACGCACTCATTTTGGGTATTGATTTTTACAGCATACATTTTATATAGTCTTAAAAACTAACATTACAAAATTTGATCTATATCGGAGAGAGTAATTTTTTGCCCCCACTCACATTTTGGGAGGTTGAAATTATTTTTTAGATATTTGCAAATATTTAGATATTTGCAAATAAATAACTCTCAGTTTTCTAAAGAGTAAATGTACAAAAAAGCTAAAAAATTCTATATTTTGCCCCCCCCCCCCCCTCCTCTTCGACCCCATAGAGTCAATTTTGATAGTTGATTTTTACAGGAATAGTTTCTTAAAGTAATAAAGAATAACTCTACAAAATTTTATCAATATAGGAGAGAGTTTTAATTTTTGCCCCCACTCACATTTTGGATAGTTGGGAGTCGAATTTCAAAAAATCCTGAAATTACTTTTTAGATATTTGTATTGATAATTTTATTAAGTAAAAATCAAGTAGATATCTTATCGTTCTTAATTGAAAATGCATAATTAGTCTAAACACAATGCAAAGATATTTTGCCCCTTTTGACCCCTTTAGGGGTCGAATTTCAAAAAATCCTGAAATTAGTTTTTAGATATTTTAATTTAGTATTTTTATAAGTAAAAATCAAGTAGATATTTTATCGTCCTTAAGAGATATCGCATAATCAGTGAAAACACACTTTACCCCCTTTGACCCTTAGAGGTGGAATTTCGAAAAATCCTTTCTTAGTGAGCCCCTATGTCATAGATGTAATATCCTCTCCAAATTTCATGTTTCTATGTCCAGTAGTTCTGGCTGTTTTGATGATGAGTGAGTGAGTGAGTGAGTGAGTGAGTGAGTGAGTGTATCGGGCAAAGAATTTTATATAATAGATTTATTTATAATGATCTATTAGTGGAATTTAAAATAAAAAACAATTAATTTTATTTTTAAAAAAAAAATTGAAAAAAATGTAATTATAAATTTTTATTCAAAGAACCACCTGTGAATAATTATTTCAATTAACAAAAAACCCATCAAAAACAACTTAGCCGAAGATGAGACCGTGACAGATCGAATTGTCATCACAAAACCCCCTTAACCAGTGAATTTCATCCAAATTGTTAGAGCCGTTTGCGAGAAACCGATTCTATATATATACAAGAATTGCTCATTTAATATAATAAGATAGTATCTGGAGGCAGTTAAAACCTTTATTTTAATATTATTTTTAATTTAAAATTCTGATAAAAAGGTCGACTTTTATTTGAGAGCCGTTTTCAAATTAAAAAAAATACAAATATCTATATAGTATTCCCCCACTGTACCCCCACCCCTGAAACCTCGCCCTACCCCCGGATCCCCCACCAGTGCACCCCACCTCCTGCACCTGTTTTGATTCAACCATATGATTCATTTTTATTCATCCAATTGTTAATAAATAAAACCTATCAAAATGTGTTGTTTTTTCAGAAAATTGAGACCTGCTTATGCGAAATATATTTTTAAATAAATTCTTGATTATTTTTTATTCTATTAAATAAATAAAGTTAATTATAAAAACAATTATAAAACGTTTATTAGTATTTCTAACGTTTAGGTTGAACAAAATATGTTAAAATCCACAATCACAATACTTCTTTAAGGCTTTTGAGAACAATGAATTAAGGCAACCCATTGTCTGCCTGTGTACAAAAGGAAAAGAGTAACCTTTTTAAAACCCTAAGAATGGGATTTGTCTACCTGAGAATAATTAATTTGATTACGAAAAAAAACCATCAAAAACAATTTTGTCGAAGATGAGACCGTGACAGATTGAATTGTCACACCGAAAACCCCCTAACCCGTGAATTTCATCAAAATCGGTAGAGTCGTTTTCAAAATAGAACCAAGATACAAATATATAAACAAATATATATACAAATATATATACAAATAAATATACAATTTTTGCTCGTTTAATAAGAGTAGATAATAAGATTACTTTCTAATCTAAGTAATATTTTTTGAGATGGAAACCCAATTAAAATGGTATCTTTTTGTTTGTTTGTTGCAGCTGTGCGTGGTGGTGATAAGTCTTACGTGGGCTGTTTCCGTCTCGCTATTTGCCATTTTAGTACTGCCTAAGGGCGGTTATTATTTCAACTCAACTGGTCTCCTGGCCTGTGATCCTTTCTACTTTCGACCAAGTATGCGGATTTTAAGCAGCTGCCTCTTCTACTTTCCAACTACCATGATTCTCATGTATTGCTACGGTTCGGCTTTCCACGTGAATAAATTACGACTGAAACGCACCGGGGGTGGACCAGTTACCGGAAATGCGTTCGCAGGGGCAATGTGCGGGGGTGGATCACTCATGAGGAGACAGGAACAACAACCTGTCACGCCCAGCGAAAAGGTAAGCCCCCCCCCCCTCATTTGAATTGCAATGATGTTACAAAATAAAAGAACAAAAGAAAATTTTAATTAAAGTATATTAATAAAAAGAATTGGAGGAAGAGGAGAAATATTTTTACTTTGCAATACAGGGTATGGTCAAGTATTGTAATCGTGCATGAAAAAAGTGGTTTTTTTTGTTTCTTTTTTTCGAAATATCTCAAAAACAGATGAAACTATATTGGTTAAAAAAATTGGGCGAAACCATGGCATTTCGGTCTACAAAAAAGCTCTAATAATTGAAAATGAAAAAATTATATTTTTCGAGATAATAACTGTTTTGTCAAAATGTCTGTGCGTTACCAAATTTTTGTGGACGAGCTAGCTCAAAAACTAGTGTGAATATCAAAACGAAATTTCACACGTAGTTTTGGTCCATTGAGATTAGGAACTGATTAGATTTTGGTGCATATCGACCTAAAATTAAGTGGGGTGGAGGGGGGGGGGTTAAAAATTAAAATTATAATTAAAGTCCATAGCATCTGTAAGGGCTGGCCGCCCTTAAAGAATATAATATTTAGTATAAATACAAAGGCCGCCCTTAATGAATCTAATATTTAGTATAAATACAAAAATAGGCTAAGTTTGTTTGAATGAGTAGTAGACTGGATAGACTGCTGATGCAGCTAGCAGACAGCTAGGCGCCTACCAGTTCTAAGTGAGTTAGTTAAGAAAGAATGAGCCAGGGAGTGCGAAGAAGACAGACGCTACCCTGGGCGAGAGGGGAAGAGACGCAAGAAGGAGGCGGCCTGTCTGTGTGCCAAGTGACCAACGGATACGAGAGTGTGAGTGCGTGAGAAAGAGGAAGTGGCTGTCGATGTGTCTCCGAGACGGGGATGTAAAAGTATTGGTGACAGCGAGCACACGGGCGACCGACGGAGACGCAAGAAGTCGAGTCTCGAACAGCAAAGCTAACGGCTGGGGGGTGGGCGAGCCGGCCGCCCCTGCGAGCGGGGTGCAGATGTGTGCTGTAGCGCCGCCCCCAACCCCCGGGGGCGAGGTAGAGGTGCGGCGTGTGTGTGTACGACAATGTGCTAAGGACCGGGATGCCGCCTGGCGGGCTGTAGCCGGTGTTTCGGGGACACGGCCGCCTCGCGACTGTGTGAGCCTGCGGGCTGTCTAAGACGAGAGGACGAGGCCGCCCTGCGAGCTATGTGCACCGAGAGGTTGATAGCGTTGATGGTGTTGTGTTCGACGGAAATCCAGCCTTACAACTGCGGGCTGTCTAAGAAGAGCGACGTGGCCACCTTGCGAGCTTGTGAGGCCGTGGACCATGGGTGAAGATCGACGTGGCAGGCGCATGGCGGAGAGCAGGAAGGCTGCCCTGTCAGCTGTGTGAGGGAACGGCGTCAGTTAAGGGCGCCGAGGCGCCCTGCGAGCTTGAGCCGCTAGGGTGCTGGGCAGGAGCCCTACTTGTGTGGACAGCCAATGACCGTGAAGTCGAAGCGCGTGAGTAGTTCGGCCGAAACGTTTAACTATGATATCTGATCAGATAATCTTAATATTGTGTAGTATTAAGTTGTTTATTTGTGTTTCATATTACTGCTACTTTATTCGATTGTAACCATCAAATTATTTTGCTTCATATTATGGTTATTGAATTGTAATCTATTGACTTAATATGATTTCCTTCCTCTTGTACTAAGCTATTAATTATTAAATTTAAATCTTAGGTTAAAAAATAATAATGTGTATTATTTTATCCCCAGCAAAGCCCCTTTTCAGGTCACACGTGAGTCCAGCCTTACAAATTGGTGTCGAGGTGTGGGGTAAACGATTTTAAAATTTTCAAAGTGCAATTTGGGGTAGATAATTTTGAAAAGGGAAATTTTGAAAATTTTGAAATCGGGCACTCGCTCGGCTCAGTCGAGAGTGCCGCCCGCGAATAATTGGGAAAAAGTTTAATATATATAGAAGGGAATTTTAAGGGCCAATTTCTGAAAATTTGGGAAATAAGAATTTAAGAGGATTTAAAGTGCATAAATAGGAAAACAAAAGTTATGATATATAGGTTGAGAGAATTCGGGCCAAATGTCGGGAAATTTTTGGAGAAGTAAAATTTTCGGGAAAAGTTTAAGGAGAAAATTTTAAAAGATAATTTCGAGCCATTTTTGAACAGAAGTTTGAAATAATTTTTGAGAGCGTCGCACGTACATAAATGTAAGAGAAAATTTTAAGGAGAGAATTTTAAAAAATAGTTTTTGAGGCATTTTGAGTCGATTTTTTTGTTTTGCTATTAAAGTGTAAGGAGAAAATTTTAAAAGATAATTTCGAGCCATTTCTGAACAGAAGTTTGAAATAATTTTTGAGAGCGCCGCTCGGGTATAAATTTAGGAAAGAATTTGGGTCAAGTAAGGTTTCAAGAAAATTCTAAGGAGAAAATTTTGAAAATTTCGGGATAATTTGGGGTAGAATTTTATTGCAGAAAAGTTAGGGAATTTATCTGAATTTTAAGAAATCAAGGTTTGGATTACATATTTGTGATCAAACATTTTACTTTCTAATTACTTTAGTATTGAAATATAAATAGAAGTTGAAGGTGTTGAGGGATTTTGGACAAAAATTTCTATTATATAAAATTTTTCAAAATATTAGTATCAGAAGCTCATAAACGTGTTTTATTAATCCTGGAGTAATTGTTGAAGCGTACGAGGTGTATCTATATAGATTTGAATATTGCAGAGAGATTGTAAGAGAAAATTTTAAGGAGAGAATTTTAAAAAATAGTTTTTGAGGCATTTTGAGTCGATTTTTTTGTTTTGCTATTAAAGTGTAAGGAGAAAATTTTAAAAGATAATTTCGAGCCATTTCTGAACAGAAGTTTGAAATAATTTTTGAGAGCGCCGCTCGGGTATAAATTTAGGAAAGAATTTGGGTCAAGTAAGGTTTCAAGAAAATTCTAAGGAGAAAATTTTGAAAATTTCGGGATAATTTGGGGTAGAATTTTATTGCAGAAAAGTTAGGGAATTTATCTGAATTTTAAGAAATCAAGGTTTGGATTACATATTTGTGATCAAACATTTTACTTTCTAATTACTTTAGTATTGAAATATAAATAGAAGTTGAAGGTGTTGAGGGGATTTTGGACAAAAATTTCTATTATATAAAATTTTTCAAAATATTAGTATCAGAAGCTCATAAACGTGTTTTATTAATCCTGGAGTAATTGTTGAAGCGTACGAGGTGTATCTATATAGATTTGAATATTGCAAATTTTGGGAAAACCCGGAACATCATTTTATTTTTGTTTTGCGTCTTGAGCCAGCATGGTGAATAAACTTGTATAATTTATGGGGTTAATAGTTGAGGAATTTTTAAAGAATTTTTGAATAGATTTTGGACCGGGGGTAGTTTTGACAAAACTTTGGAGCGAAAGGGGATTTTGAGTGAATTTTGGGGTCAGGTATTTTGAACTAAGTGCTGAGGTTGCAGACGAAAGGATCGCTGCTCTAGAGGTGTTGGTCGCGAGGTTCACCACGGGAGAAATAATATAAAATTTTAGAGACTGCTTTGGGAGTGGTCAGGGACGTCTAAGGAGGAGAGTGGGGGTGAGAAAGGGAAAACCTGAGGCTTCAACCAATAAAAAAGAAATGTGTGACAAGGGATCGGAAGGGAAAAGGAGGGTCAGTAAAGGGGAAGGACCGTGCCAGGCCCCGGTGTAAGAATAAGAAGGAGACCGAGAATGGAGTGTCTCGCCCTACATGAGGTGGTTACACGGGGAATTGGCCGTTAGCGGCGCCCCGGTGACCCCCGAGCAGGGGAAGGCCTGGGCTAGGTCCTTAGGGTGAAAATAAGAAGAGCCTACCTAGGGTGGCGATACGGGGAACTGGCCGTTAGCGGCGCCCCGGTCACCATCCGGGAGGGGGCGGGAGGGCCTGTAAAGGTAAGGAACCGGTGTCAGGCCCTCGGAGGGGAAGGAAGGGATAACGAGAGGGGAAAATCACAAGGCAGGATAAAGGGTTGAAGGGTTGAACTAGCAGAGAAGCAAACCGTGGTGAGATAGAAGGGAAGAAAACAGTAATGTCGGGCAAGAAGTAATATAATACGGAACCTTAAATCTTTGGAATCTATTTGTGGACTGAATCTAATATCGTAAATATAAACAGCTTGGCCAGGTGCAACAGCTAGATAGACTTGTAAAATTGGTTGTTAATGGAACCTCTTCTCCTGAAGTTCCTAGTTTATTAATTGTGTTTCTTTGTGTGATTTTCATTATATTATTCGTAATTTGGTCAATACCTGCTTTCTTTTTCCTCAACGTTTTTATTTTTTTAGACAAACTGTAAGGCGTATATGTTAGTTTAATTTCATGAAAAATAATGTTCCGGGTTGGATAACCGTAGCGGCAGTCGTTCTGGGGAGCCTAAGGGATGAGGAACCACCACCGCCCAGGATTGGGACGGGGAACTCGAGATCGGGATCGACCGCCGGGCCGACCGCCGAAGAGAAAATTTTTTTAATTTTGTGAAGTCAGCTGTGTGAGGGAGGAGGAATCTTTGAGTCGTTTTTAAGTAAAACTTCGAGACATTTTGAGTGAAATTTTGAGACGGTTTTTGAGGAAAGAATTTTGAGTTATTTTTGAGAAACATCCCGAGACCTTTTCCAAGGAAGATTTTGAGCCATTTTTGGGAGGAATTTTGAGTCATTTTTGAGGAAGATTTTGAGCCATTTTTTGAGCAATTTTGAGCCCTTTTGAGAAAATTTTTGGAGTCATATTTTTTGGCAAGTTTTGAGCTGTCTACTGAGGGAAAACCAAGTGAGTGGGGAAATCACGAGATACCCGATCTGCAAATGGGGGTACGGAGGAGTTGGCCGTAAGCGGCGCCTCGACCACCACGGAAGCAGGGAGGGGAGGTGCTGTAACGAGGAAGGGGCATCACTGTTAGAGATGTTTCCGGAACCGTCATCCCCGGAGAAGAAAATTGGTAGCACTAGGGTGAGAAAATTGTGGAATAGTCATTTCCTATTTTCTTGGTGTGTAGTAAAGGACATTTGGAATTGGGGCTAACGTATCTCGGGAGGAAGACCAAGGTGGTCGGGAGGAGTAGCCTGGGAGAAAAATAATCGAAATAGTTAAGTGATCACTATGTGGAATAATTTACAAGCGCGGTAAATGCAAATTTTGGCTGTTTTAACGAGAGAAGTTTGAAGAGAAAATCCTTTAATTTTATGAAGGAGGGCGATGACACCGTGGGACCTGTGACAGGGGTCGCCTTAAACGAGTTGGGGCCGTGGAAGGGAAGGTATCCGTCATCAGAGGATAGTGGAATGTGTTAAGAGATGACCGATACGCTCCCTTCTACGCGGGATTGATCCCCTTTGTATTAGTGTTGTGTGCGTCACCCCCGGGTGAGCTGTAAAAGGATGTCTATACCTAAGGGCATAGACATCTTTTTGAAAATGGGGAAGGATGTAAGGGCTGGCCGCCCTTAAAGAATATAATATTTAGTATAAATACAAAGGCCGCCCTTAATGAATCTAATATTTAGTATAAATACAAAAATAGGCTAAGTTTGTTTGAATGAGTAGTAGACTGGATAGACTGCTGATGCAGCTAGCAGACAGCTAGGCGCCTACCAGTTCTAAGTGAGTTAGTTAAGAAAGAATGAGCCAGGGAGTGCGAAGAAGACAGACGCTACCCTGGGCGAGAGGGGAAGAGACGCAAGAAGGAGGCGGCCTGTCTGTGTGCCAAGTGACCAACGGATACGAGAGTGTGAGTGCGTGAGAAAGAGGAAGTGGCTGTCGATGTGTCTCCGAGACGGGGATGTAAAAGTATTGGTGACAGCGAGGACACGGGCGACCGACGGAGACGCAAGAAGTCGAGTCTCGAACAGCAAAGCTAACGGCTGGGGGGTGGGCGAGCCGGCCGCCCCTGCGAGCGGGGTGCAGATGTGTGCTGTGGCCGCCCCAACCCCCGGGGGCGAGGTAGAGGTGCGGCGTGTGTGTGTACGACAATGTGCTAAGGACCGGGATGCCGCCTGGCGGGCTGTAGCCGGTGTTTCGGGGACACGGCCGCCTCGCGACTGTGTGAGCCTGCGGGCTGTCTAAGACGAGAGGACGAGGCCGCCCTGCGAGCTATGTGCACCGAGAGGTTGATAGCGTTGATGGTGTTGTGTCTGACGGAAATCCAGCCTTACAACTGCGGGCTGTCTAAGAAGAGCGACGTGGCCACCTTGCGAGCTTGTGAGGCCGTGGACCATGGGTGAAGATCGACGTGGCAGGCGCATGGCGGAGAGCAGGAAGGCTGCCCTGTCAGCTGTGTGAGGGAACGGCGTCAGTTAAGGGCGCCGAGGCGCCCTGCGAGCTTGAGCCGCTAGGGTGCTGGGCAGGAGCCCTACTTGTGTGGACAGCCAATGACCGTGAAGTCGAAGCGCGTGAGTAGTTCGGCCGAAACGTTTAACTATGATATCTGATCAGATAATCTTAATATTGTGTAGTATTAAGTTGTTTATTTGTGTTTCATATTACTGCTACTTTATTCGATTGTAACCATCAAATTATTTTGCTTCATATTATGGTTATTGAATTGTAATCTATTGACTTAATATGATTTCCTTCCTCTTGTACTAAGCTATTAATTATTAAATTTAAATCTTAGGTTAAAAAATAATAATGTGTATTATTTTATCCCCAGCAAAGCCCCTTTTCAGGTCACACGTGAGTCCAGCCTTACACATCCATATTATTTAATTAGTCAAGTATGTTGGCAGGTATTTGGACTCGCTCCCTGCCACCATCTTTCCCGCGACTTATAACCTTCAGCTATTTAAGACCCGTATCCACAGATACCTTCGACCCCCGCCCAACCCATAAAATTCTTTCTTCTTCTTTTCACGATGGAGGGGCCAACCCAGGCCTTTAGGGGTTGCACCATTTTGGTGTAACTCCTTCTCTCATCATTATCATTAAAAAAAAAGAAAGTAGCAAATCAAAAAATTCTCATTGATTTAGGCGACGTTTCGCCAATTTTATTTTGGCTTCGTCAGGCGTCTAAAAAACACAAAAAACAGAGTCTCAGAGAAATTACAAGAGTTATATCATTTTTTTCCTATTTTCTTTCTTTTCTGACTAAATTAACAAATGATATTACACCCAACCTCAATGAATTATAATTAATTTCAAGATATAATAGAAATGCACATATTTGTGAATTAATGCTATTGTAATTGATTCTTTTTATGGCCCGAACAATTATTCAATTTATATAAAAGAAAAATTCAAATGACAGGATTATTATAACATTCACTTAAAAAGTTTTTTTAGACGACTGATGAAGCCAAAATAAAATTGGCGAAACGTCGCGTAAATCGATGAGAATTTTTTGATTTGATTTGCGAGGTATATTCATTCCCAGAGTCCAAGCAGCTGCTAGTGTGTAGATATATTCCTATGTCTCCGAATAAGGCTTTTTTTATCTCACTAATTCAAAATATTTATTCGTGTCTGGTAATTATTAAATACCGCCGTATTCGTCTGGCTTTTTGTATACATTTTAAATATTAATTAATAAATATGGTATAAAAATTTCAGAGCCCCTAAAGAAATGATATTATGAGTTTAATAGTAAGCTAAACCCTTAAAAACGTATGAAAGATATAATTTATCAAATGAGTATAATAATTTGGTCACCCACTGTAATTTAAAACAGGAATAGTATGAACTTAACCATGTACAAGGGCGGATCCAGGGGGGGGGGCGGAGGGGGCGACCGCCCTCCCATAGAGGCCAAAAAACGGCGGCCAAATCGACAGGGAATTTATAACAATTTTTTATTTTAATGAACTTAAAATATGAGATATGAAACTTGTAAAAAAATTAAAAAAAACAAACATTTATTTTTTTAAAAAATTTTAAAATTGAAAATAAAGTTCTACTTGTGTGTGGGGGGGGGGCGTCTCTGCCCCCAATTCGATCGCGACACACTTTCGAGATAAAAAGTAGATCTTATATACATTCTCCCCCCCCCCCCATAAAAAAATTCCTGGATCCGCCCTTGACCATGTTGAGTGGAATCGTGGTTTAATAATAAATGAACTGGTGTTTAATCAATTCTCTAATGGAATAATGATTTTTTTAATAAATTTTTATAAAAAACTATCAATAATAATAAGTACAAATTATATAAATCAACAAAAAAAAATAAAATACTATTGATTCTTAAATATCCAGAAAGAATAATCATTTTCTCAAGTTGTTTCTTTTTCAAACAATCTTAATTTAAAATAATTTTTGTTTGTTTTTATTAAATGACACAATTTAAGAATTATTAAGATGATTTTTTTTTTCTTGGATGTTTTGAACTTTAATTATGTTTTTTTCCTTTTGTGGTTGGCAGCTGTTTTTTATTCCCTCTACAACATAATTTCTTAACTAATAACACTAAAAGTAGAAGTGGAATGGTGGCGCAGACGATAAGAAACAAGATAACGTCCAAGAGTTCCCTCTGCCACCAATACAGTTCCGCAGAGGCGGGCCTCAGGTGCGGGGCTCCTTTATGCCGGATTACATATTCAGTCCAAAATACTGCCCGATCCATTGGAGTCTGCGGTTGATCTCTGTAGATGGCTGATATCTTTTTAGCCATTTGCCTATATGAGGGATTTTCAAGTGCAGTAGTCACAGCCGATCGAAACGAGGTTTCAGTGATGTTCGAAAGCTCCAGTAATACTCCATTTCCTAAAATGAACATAAATACCATTAATTTCTGTATATATTAATATTATCTATCAAATTGAATGTAATGGAAGGCAGCCCAGAGGTAGTGAGGAAAGAAAAATTAACACATATAAAATAAGGTGTAATTTATTGGAATCCTTCCTCCTTTCCCTTCAAACCGACGTTTCGGAGGATTCTTCCCTCCTTCTTCAGGGTTTCAAATGGTCAATGAATGAAACATATAAATGTTTCCTTCCTCTCTCCACAGTAGTGTTCAAAAACTTTCCTCATTTTTAACAAAGCCATAGAAAAACAATTTTTTTTTCACTTCTTTTCTTAATTAGAAGAAGTGAAAAAAATAAAATGCAACGGATCGTTGCTAAACTTTATCCAAATTCATTTGAAATATTAATATGTTCTAGAGTAAAGTACTTTAAAATATAATTTTACTAAAAACTTAACCTTTTTTGTGGTCCCCAAGGTACTTAATTAGGATATTAAATTTCATCAAAATTGGTTAAGTCATTTTCAAGATATTTAGAAAAAACTAAAAAAGTACTGAAATAAAGTACTAATGTTTGTGGACCGATATGTACCAAAAACTAATCAGCGCTTCATTTTGTTAAAAGAATGCTAGGTTTTTAATTTCATTTCAATCGGTGCAACGGTGTGGAAAAAATCGTGGGCCAAAAAAACGATAACATCCATCCATCCATCCATCCATACATACATACATACATCCGCACGCACTAAATGAAAAAATCGCACTTTTTGGCCTCTCGACGAGACCCCTTGTAATTTTTGGCAAAACCGTCACGTGCTAAAATTCAACCTAATTGAATACTACAATTTGTGACTTTAATTGAGTCCATGGGTTCCGTAGTTTTTACGTGAGGACCCTTTGAAGCCACGCTGGCCCCGAGAGCGATTACAATACTTTACCCATGCTTTGCATTGAATAAAGTAAAAATTTGTTTTTCTATGCCTTTGTTAAAAATGAAGAAAGTTTTTGAACACAACTGTGGAGAGAAGAAGGAAACATTTATATGTTTCATTCATTGACCCTTTGAAACCCTGAAGAAGGAGGGAAAAATCCTCCGAAACGTCAGTTTGAAAGGAAAGGAGGAAGGATTCCAATAAATTACACCTTATTTTATATGTGTTAATTTTTTCTTTCCTCACTACCTCTGGGCTGCCTTCCAAGTGAAGAAGAAATGAACCTGAAAGATGAAAACCTGGTAGATACGATTCTAAAACAGAATGAAATCAATGAAAAAGAAAAAGGATTTCATATAAGAATAGTGAAAAAATTGTTAAGGAGAAGTTCAACGGGAGGACGCGAACAGTAGAAGGAGAAAGAAGAAAAGAAGGCTCATTAATACTCGAGGTAGATGAAACGACGCATGAACAAATAATAAGAAAAGAAAAGGTAAGCATGGGATGGAAAAAATGTCGTGTATTTGATTACTTCAGTGTTAAAAGGTGCTACAAATGCTGGGGATATTTTCATATTGCCAAAAATTGTTTAAGGGAAGAGACATGCTACAAATGTGCGGGTAATCACAAAGCAAATGATTGTACGACAACAACAAAGAGGTGTGTGAATTGCCTACACAAAAACAGAGCATACAACTTGAACCTGAATGATGAACATGAGGCTGTGAGTGTGGAATGCCCGACATATATCAGAGCGTTAGAAGAAGAGAAAAAGAGAACAGGATGGGAGTCTACAAAATAGCAACAACAGAGGGAATCAATTATATACATGAATGCTCAAAGTCTGATGGCGCATAAAGATGAAATTCAACACCAGATTATGAAGAAGATGAAGCCGGCGTTCTTGGCGCTTTCGGAGACAAGATTGATAGAGGACATTGAAGATAGTAAAGTGAATGTGCCGGGTTATAGTGTCGCTAGATGTGATGCGGAAAACAGGAACACAGGGGGAGTCATGTTATATGTAAGAAACGACATAATATATCAAGTAATATTAAAAGAAAAAATAATATCTAACTGTTGGTGTATTGCGGTGGAAGTAAAAAGTAATATGTATAAAGGAGTGATCGCGGTTGTATACCACTCGCCGAGTGCATCAGATGGTGATTTTATACGTTTTTTAGAGAATATAGTGAACACTCTGATAGTAAAAAAAATGTATAGTGATGGGGGACGTTAATATAAACTTATTGACAGACTCATTTTATACGAAAAAATTAAAAACAGAAATGCTATGTTTGGGTATGAAACAATATGTTGATAAACCAACGAGAGTTACGAAAGATAGTAAAACATTGATAGATGTAGTTTTCGCTAATATTAATATAAATTGTAGGGTACATGATGAACCAAAGATAACAGATCATTCATGTATAAGCGTTGAATTTGTTATAAACAAAAAATATGAAAAATATAGAGAAATTACCAGTAGAGATTATAGTAAATTTCACATGGGGAATTCCTCAGTACAGTGGAAACAAGTCTCGAACATAACGACGAGCTAGAATTAAACTTAAGAGCTGAGAAATTTGTTCAGAGTATAGTGAGTGCATTAGACACGACTGCACCTAAGAAAAAATTTAGGATACCAAAAATATGGGAAGGGAAGAAATGGTACTCGGAGGAGATAAGAATAGCTACGAAGAAAAGAGATGAATCATATACTACGGCGCTAAATACGAATACCGAACAAGCTTGGCTTCAATTTAAATTTGAAAGAAATATGGTAGTCAAATTGATTAGAAGGAAAAGGAAAGAATATTATGAAGATATGATAGACAAGAATAAAAATGATCCGAGAATGATGTGGAAAACTCTAAAAGAAATAATAAAAGGAGAAGATACGGGGACAAGGAAGATACATAATGTCGATTTTGAAATATTAAATAATACAGAGGAATGTGAGTTAGCAGATAAATTTAATTTATATTATACAAAGAGTATTAAGGATATAACTAAGACAATAAATAGAGAAAGCAACAGTCAAAAAACTATTTATACTATAGAAAACAAGGGAATGATAGAAAATTTTGAATTGGTTGATGTACACCAAGTTGAACGAATCATTATGAACTTGCCACACAAGAAAGGAACCGATGAAGGAATAAGTAGTGACTTAATGAAAGCAAGCGTCCTAGTTATAAAGAGAGAATTAATGGGTATAATAAATGATTCGTTAAGTAGGGGCATATGCCCTGAGGGATGGAAAACATCAACAATTATACCAATTCCTAAAATAGCAAAACCAAACAAAGCAAGTGAATATAGGCCAATAAATGTATTGCCGATTTATGAAAAAGTATTGGAATTGGTGGTAAAAAACCAAATAGAAATCTATATAGAAAACAACAAAATAATAACGGAACACCAATCGGGATTTAGAAAAAATCACTCTTGTGAAACGGCAATACAAACTGTTATTGATGATTGGAAACTCACAATAAGTGAAGGAGAAATAATAGGAGTCATATTTCTGGACTTGAAACGAGCATTTGAGACAGTAGATAGGGAAATATTATTAGATAAATTATATCAATATGGAATGAGAGGAATGGTATTAAAATGGTTAAAGTCATATCTAAATAATAGAACGCAAAAAGTTAAATTTAATAACCAATGCTCTAAATCTATTATAACAGAGTACGGGGTCCTACAGGATCTGTATTGGGCCCACTGTTGTTCTCGTTGTATATAAATGATATAATTCAGATTTGCCCAAAGGAATGCACGATAAAAATGTTTGCAGATGACACAATTATATATGTGAAGGAGGTGGCAGTGCTAGATTGAGACGAGACTGAATGAAGCATTACACATTATTGAAAAGTGGATGAATAATAATGGACTGAAAATGAATGCTACCAAGACGAAATATATGTTAATTAAAAGTGTGCGAAAAGAACTGAGGAAAAACACAATACTAAAAGGTTTAGATGGCACAGAAATAGAACGCGTGGAAAAAGATAAAGTATCTAGGTGTTATTATCGATAGTGAACTTAAATTTGATGATCACTGCGACTACATGCTAAAGAAAATAGGGAAAAAAATTAGTTTCTTAAACAGAATAGGAAATAGCATATCTGACTATACTAGATGTATAGTCTATAAATCAATTATAGCGCCACATTTTGAATATTGTGCGACGTTGTTAGTGGGAATGGGAGAGACTCAGCTGTCGAAGCTGCAGATAATGCAAAATCGAGCTATGAGAGTAATAATACAGTGTAATAGGTATACTAGAGTGGAAGAAATGCTACAAGTATTGCAATTTATGTCTATAAGGCAAAGGTTGTACTATAATGTTTGTATTTTTATTTTTAAAATTATAAAGGGAATGCTGCCCATAGAATTAGGAAATAAAATAGTATTAGTGGAGGGTCGAACGAGGCAAGCAGACAATATTATGATACAATTTCGAAGAACGAAAAGTGCGCAAAAAAGTTTATTTTATGAAGGCATAAAAATGTATAATGACATTCCAACAGAGTTAAAACAATGTGACAGTCTTATAATATTTAAACGAAAATTAAAAGAATACATTTTACAAAGATAATAATCTTTATTAGCTATTGTAGCTATACATCATATTTTTCATTAATATGTCCTATTATATTGAAACTGTTAAATGTGAAGAATTATATTATTTGTACCTAAAATTGTAAATTAATATGTCAAACTATATGTAAAATATAAATGTAAACTATAAATGTAAAAAAAAAATAGCCGAGAAGGCTAATAATAAAGATCAATCAATCCATTACATTCAATTAAAATTTCTACCAGTCCGTCTCTCCAGAGAAAATTTCGTTGCAAAAAAATTATCTATTAAATATTAAATCTATTTGTATATTATATCATTATTATTATATATTATATTATCTATTATATCATATTAATCAGCTGCGAAGCTCGCCTTCAGCGGTTATTTTGCTGCCCAGGGAGCTACGCCCCCTGGACTACACAGCGGGTTTTAAGATAATAATTTTAATAAATTTTATTTGTCATGAACTATTGGGGGGTTTTAAAATTAAACAAATCACGTCGGTGTCGTATTGTAATAATAAGTATAGATAGATTCAAGATAGATTGCATACACTGATTTCCAACTTTATTCGAAAATTTGTAGCCTTTATTTTTGAATTTTTTATTTATTTACATGTAATATAAATGGGATGTGGAACTCGTAGAAAAGTGAAAGAATTGAGTGGATGCAGATGATTTTGTGTCAAACCAGTCTTAAGACTCGGTGATCTTCGGCATCTTAAAACATGTCAACCGAATGTTTTCTACATTTGATTCAATCACGAATCAACTGTAGGGAATTTTTGTCAAATATTGAGTGAAAATAATATTTGAACTTATATATTTCTAACTTGAAATAATGATCTTAAATAAATTTTTTATAATTTTTCTGCTGGTCCCACCAAATACTGAGCATGACCTTGGAACCGTGAATATTCGGTTTGGCCGTCGACGTGGAAGCATGGCCGGGATATCCCCATGATTTTCTGCGCTTGGGATTATCGTAATGAACCCATTTTTCGTCCCCAGTCACAATGCGATGCAGAAATCCCTTCCGTCTTTGCCTTGCAAGCAGCTGTTCACAAGCAAACAAACGCCGTTCAACATCTCTCGGCTTCAACTCGTAGGGCACCCAATTTCCTTGTTTCTGAATCATTTCCATTACTTTTAGGCGTTTTGAAATGGCTTGTTGAGTCAATCCCAATGATCCTGCCAATTCTTGTTGCGTTTGACACGAGTCTTGATCAAGTAATGCCTCCAATTCTGCATCTTTGAAAACCTTCTCTCTTCCACCGCCATGCTGGTCTTCGACGTCAAAATCACCGTTCTTGAAGCGTTGAAACCACTCTCGGCACGTTCTTTCACTAATAGCGGCCTCACCATAGGTATTTGAGAGCATTCAACAGGTTTAACAAAAGTAACCTCCTGATGAAGGGTTCATAGCCCGAAATATGTATAGAGATAAATAAAATATCTCCAAAATATAATAAAAAAAAACAATTTAATTTTTTTAAATTTTTATTTCCTCTTTGTGAAACACCACTATAACCCGTTAAAAAACTCCTGTAGAAATGTTTCAAACGTTGAATGATTGTTTTTTAAAAGATTTGAATTTATTTATCAGTAAATCAGAGGCTTTCGAAATGTGGTGCTACAGAAGAATGATGAATATCAAATGGATGGATAAAATTACAAATGAAGAAGTTCTTGGAAGAATCGGAGAAAGAAGAACCTTGTGGAAGAGTCTGAAGAAAAGAAGAGGTCAGATGATGGGGCACACACTGAGACATGGGGGACTGCTTAGTGATATCTTAGAGAGGAGGTGGAAAGAAAAGGGGAAGGGGAAGAACCAGATTAGAATATTTCAACCAAATAATTGGGGATATGGGATGCCAGACATTTAGAGAGGTTAAACAGCTGGCGGGGGACAGAGTCGAGTGGAGACGGATTGTTGCATCAAACCAGTCTTAGGACTGTATACTCAATGATGATGAAATCAGTGGTTCTTAACCTATGGTACGCGAAGCATATTTTTTGGGTCGCGCCGAGTCGTTAAAAAATATTTAAATAATTTATTAAATTTATTTTCAATATCTTAATTTTCTCAATACTTTTTTAAAATACGTACCTACATTTTTATTAAATTTTCTTTGGATCGAAAAGTACCTTTTTTTATCTTAATTGTTTAAAAAAAATTTATATCTGAGTAAAAAAAAGGTCAACATTGTAAAATTGAAGAAAATTTCTCAAGTATGAATTAAAAAAATGTAATGTAAAAATTTGGCTCTTTTTGGGTCCCGACATGAACATAGGTATTTCCCAAATGTGGGTCGCGGCTTAAAAAAGTTAAGAACCGCTGATTTAAATATTATAAGGCAATAAATATGATTGTTTTTAATAAGGAATTCAACAATGTTGTTGATCAGGGTTATTCATTAATCATACCTGCTCTTTGTACTCTTCGCATATTCACTGATTGATCTCCAAAAACGGGGATTCCTACTAGAGGAATTCCATGATACGTAGCTTCCTAAAAATGAAAAAAAAGTATGAATTTTTATTATATAATGCGTTTTCAATTATATCATCTTTAATTTCTTTATTTTATATGAAACTAGTTGCAAATCCCGCCTTCGGCGGCCCTCTTGCTGACCAGGGGGCACGCCCCCTGGACCCCAACCCACGAATCCCACCCTAACACTCCACTCCCACCCACCACACCCCCGAAACCCTCCCAACAGCCTACCCCCCGCACCATGCACCCGTGCCCAACCCACGCCCCGACACCACCACCCCGACACTCCATCCCGCACCCCACCCACCTCGGACCCCCAAGCCACGAACACCAACCTCCCACCCCACTCCCACCCACCACACCCCCCGAAACAAACCCAACACCCCCGCACCATGCACCCGTGCCCAACCCCCGCCCCCACACCACCACCCCAACACTCCATCCTGCACCCCACCCACCTCGGACCCCCACCCCCGTACCACCCCACTACGCCACTGGACCCTCACCTGAACCCCCCACTCCACCAACCCTGCACCACCACCCCGCACCCCCGCCTAGCCTCCTGGACCCCCTACCCCAACTACGCCCCTGGACTCGTCCTTACTCCCTCATTCCACAAAAACTTTCAAAATAAACGGTCCTTTTTCTGCTCCCTACCTGGTTACACGTCATTCAGCTAGTAAAATATTGTTTTATTAAAACAGGAATAATAGAGAATTGGACAATAAATAAAAAAACAGAGTTTTTATTAAATGGGCCAGTCGTTTCGTCGATTAATCTCAATTTTGAAAATCAATTTACAAAAGCCATGTCTGTTTAAAAACCACATAAAAAGTTTTATAATTTTTTGATTTTTTTTGATTAAAAGGGGAAAAAGTTCAAGATTGTTGAGTGATGAGGCCAAGAATGTATTGAAGAAATAATAAAAAAGATTAAAGATGTTTCGTCGCATAGTGGAATTGTTTTTTGACAAAGAGTGATAAAATGGGCCACTGAGCAAGTCGAAATAAATCAACGAAATGTCTGGCCCATTTAATAAAAACATTGTTTTAAATTTATTGTCCGATTCCCTACTATTCCTGTTATAATTGTTATTAATTATGGGTGCTAGTGATGTAACGTTATATTTTTTTATATTATACACTGTGGTGCAAAAAAAGTGGAACACTTAAATTGATTGGGTAATTCGCTGTTCTCCTTGACATCAACCCTAATTCCCGGAGACGTGTTCTGCTAGTCCAAACACTTAGGTTGACTTGTCGAGTTTGTAGAAGGCGCTGTTGAATTTGAGCTGGTGTACAATGCCGATCCCTCAATACCTCCAATAATATGAATCGGTCATCTCTCTCATTTGAAGCTCTAATTCAACCAGATCCAGGTCTCCTGGCATAAGAGTTTGTTTCCCTATATCGTTTTATCCTCAGAGTTCTAGTGGATACTTCCAATCGATGCTTTAAGTCGTTGAGCGACATACCTTCAGATACGAACTACCATCATTTATTAGAGCTACAGCTTGAGCTTCTTCCTCGGTCTTTAGAGCCATTATGCTTTTCAAATGAAATGAAATTAAAAGATGAGTTATTCAAATCGAACTGATAAACATTAAAATATTCAATTTATTCGATATTAGACGATAATCATTTAATACAATTCAATAAAGGGATCAGATATCAAACATGAAAATGTATGCTAGTTTAAATAAATTTAATTTTAAAAGGTTTAAATTATAGTAATACATTGTTTTCACTCTAAAAATGTTTTAAAATATTTGTACAATCACAGAATGTATTAAAAGTTTAAATAAAATATGTTTTTTCTGAAAATTATTTGAAAAAACTAAATTTTTCTAAGTGTTTTTTTTTTTGCACCACAGTTTATATGGAACTCTGGATATGTGAGCCTGTCTCGCACTTGCCAGGCTTATTTATTCTCCGTGGAAGCAGCTAAAATATTTACCTAATCACCTGTTCCCCTAATCCCTCTCAAGTTATCTAGGGCGGTAGCAATATACAATTTGCTCTGCTTTTACCTGTGTGCTTAGAATTCCTCCATGAGTAATGAAAAGTTTAATATTCGGATGTGCCAGAAGATCACCTTGTGGCAACCATTTGGAAATTCGTACGTTTGCTGGTTTTCCAGGTAAATCGTCCTCTTCCCATTTCCAAAGAACGTTTTCTTTTAGTTCTCCAAATACCTATAATAATATAATAAAATGGGTTATTATAAAGTCTTATATAAGTATATAGGGTGTCCCGTCTTACAACAGTAAACCGTGAACAGGGCATAGGGCAATTTAAGACAGTCCTGAAAATATTTTTTTTTTAATAAGTCTCATAGTTTTTGAGTTATAGGCATTTTTTTGAAAATGGTGAAAATCGATACCTTGCCCTAAATAATGAAATGCTGTTGTTACAAATTTACATATTTTATTATTCTAATTTTTGTTACGCAATCCTGAATAATCCTGCTATTGGCCAGAATTCAAAATAAAACAATAAGTACTAACTTTTGGAGAAAAAAAATATTTTTGCTTAATTTATATTTTAAAAAATTTTCATCAGCTAATTTTAAATCATCTTTAATGTAAAAAAAGCCTAGTAAACAAGCATGGCAAATTATTTAAAAAATTGGCCCATTTTGTCAAGATTTCAAAATAATAGAGCACTTTGTACTTGCTTCTTTAGAAAAAAAAAATATTGATATTTTTTTGGAAAAATTATCTAATTTAATTTTATATAGTGTTTTTTAATTAGTATGTTAATCAATTATGTCTCATCTTGATTGAAATAATATTTGGCTATCAAGAGCATTATTAATAGCTATTATAGTATTACCTAATGTCTATATTAGCCAAAGATTAGTTCAATTAAGATGCGACATAATTGATTAACATATTAAATAAAAAAACAATTGAAAAGTTTTTGTTTTGCCGAGAGTAGCACAGTTGTTGATTCACAAAGAGAAACAAAGAGGTTGTCCTCTGCTTGATTGCAAATAAACATACACACATATATGTCTGTATATATATATATTATTTATCTTTGTTTGAGACTATAGTTTCGAAGATTTGGTCTTCATCATCAATCTTTTTAATTATAAATATTATTTTTCATGGGGTCAATATCCATACGGTATTGACCCCATGAAAAATAATATTTATAATTAAAAAAGATTGATGATGAAGACCAAATCTTCGAAACTATAGTCTCAAACAAAGAAATAATATATATATATATACAGATATATATGTGTGTATGTTTATTTGCAATCAAGCAGAGGACAACCTCTTTGTTTCTCTTTGTGAAAAACACTATCAAAATAAGTTTGTAAATTAGCTAATTTTGCCAAAAAAATATTGATATTTTTTTTCTAAAACAATAAGTACAAAGTGCTGTACCATTTTGAAATCTTGACAAGATGGGCCAATTTTTTAAATAACCTGCCATGCTTGTTTACTAGATTTTTTTTACATTAAAGACGATTCATAGTTAGCTGATGAAAAAATTTTAAAACATAAGTTCGACAAAAAGATTTTTTTTCTCCAAAAGTATGGTAGGTACTTATGGTTTTATTTTGAATTCTGGTCAATAGCAAGATTATTCAGGATTGCGTAACAAAAATTAGAATAATAAAATATGTAAATTTGTAGCCACAGCATTTCATTATTTATGGAAGGGTAGCGATTTTCACCATTTTCAAAAAATGACCGAGACCATGACCGGCCGTGCAAGACCGAGACCAAGACCAAGACCAAGACCAAGACTGGACGAGCAAGAGCAAATATGGAAGTCTAAATTAAAAATGACTTAACTTTATATGTATTTAATAAATTTAGAAAAAAACAATACTCTTCATTTTGATTACCATTTGCTATACAAAGAAGAAGATAAATTTATTTACAAAATTAAATTTATTGAATAAAATTTCTCTAATAATTTTTATGAAAATTATATTATTCACTACAATTCCCTATTTTGGCGGAAATATCAATGTAAAATCAAATTTCATAATATTGTAACATTCCTACTTCTATTATTGTAATATAAATTTAAATAAATTATATTTTAAAAAAACTAAAAAACATGCTATAAATAATATTTTTTTTCTCCAAAAGTATAATACTTATTGTTTTATTTTGAATTCTGCTCTATAGCAGGGTTATTCAGGATTGCGTAACAAAAATTAGAATCATTAAATATGTAAATTTGTAGCCACAGCATCTCGATATTTAGGGCAGAGTAGCGATTTTCACAATTTTCAAATAAATGCCTATAACTCAAAAACTATGAGACTTATATTAAAAAAAATTTTATGTACAGGACCGTCTTAAATTGCCCTATTCATGGTTTATCGTTGTGATACGGGACACCCTGTATATAAAGTATGATTTCCAGAATTACTTTTAAAATACTGCTTATGGAGGATTTATCAAGATCTGCACTCTTGATATTTGAACCCATACTGAAATAGACAACTCCTTTTTTGGATTGATCTAACCATTTTTGTAGTTCTTCTGGTAAAGCTTTAGGCGGCTTGACATGCATTCCGCCAACATTGACGATATTAGGGGTCTGAGCTCGAGCATAACTGAAGGCAATATCTGAGTTGAGCAATAGCAGTGAAGTACGTGCTTCGATTTCCTTCATTGATGGTGTATCAGGTCCAAAGGCTTTTTTAATCTGTGCATCGATAACTTGACAAAATAAAAAATAAAAAAAATTAATAACTAGAATTGTTAAGTGAATATATTTATTTATATTTTAATAATGTAACGATAATGTATGATTATTGGATAAAAATACTTGGTAGGTTTCACATTAAGAAGAAATGGTATGCAACCAGATATTACTTCACCAAGTACCAACACCAAATTCCTTAAAAACTATTGAAGATGCTAGTCAAGCAAAATTAATGGTGTTTTACAGAAGAATTGTGAACAAGTTGGAACGATGTAATAGTCATTTATGGTTTCTCTCTACCTGCCATAAGCAACAACTCACCCCCAATTTTATAAACATCAAATGTGCATCTCGTTCGCCAGCGGCCCCGTAAAGCTAAAACAACTTGGTTGAAGCAAGAAATGAAGAAATGGTATGCAACCAGATATTACTCTTAATGTGAAACCTACCAAGTATTTTTATCCAATAATTTTAAAAAATGTTTCTCCAAGTACCAACACCAAATTCCTTAAAAACTATTGATAATGTATGAATGAAAATTGCATATATTAGAGTTCAGTGGCGTAGCCAGAAAATTTTCATGGGGGGGGGGGGTCAATCCACAAAGCAAAATATTTAGGGGGAATTTTTTTTTATTAAAAGAAATAGAACAAAATTCCGTGACGGAACATTGTCAAAAATGCAAAAAAAGGTAAAAATTCTTATTTTTTTGGAGGTTTTTTGCTTATAACTCGAAAACTATCAACTTTTCCTAAATAACCTACCTATTCAAAATGAAAGTTCATAATAACTATTTCCTACAAATTTCATCATTTATGGTTTTACTGCGTCCAGCATTTTCCATGACAGGAAATAATCCATTTTTTTTCAAAAAATCGTAGTTTTTCCTTCATAAAATGAAAACCTCTGATCCTAGAAACTTGATTTCTGTCTAATTCTCTAGGAAATTTTCTTGACTTGAATGTTTACTTTGAACCACTATTTTGATAAAACTCTTAGATTTATAGATATCTAGTATTTTCTATGACAGATTTTGATCGAATTCGGATCATAATCCTGTCATAGAAAATGCTAGATATCTATAAATCTAAGAGTTTTATCAAAATAGTGGTCCAAATAAACGTTCAAGTCAAAATTTCTTGGGTTCTGACCCCCAAAACCCTCCAACCCCCCGTGTCAAAGCCTCTGTTAGAGTTCCGTTTTGTATATTTAGTTTAAATTATAAAAAAATACAAATCTTTAAAAAAAAAAAAAGTTTATTTTAAATCCAAACGTTTCATGAGAATTTCTCAATGGAATTTTAATTTAAAAAATGAAAAAATAAACCGATATGGCCACCCACATGACTTTACCATGCACCTGGCCACTCTCTTATATATTTAATATTGAATTAAAATAATTTATCATTATTTACGAAAGAACCTCCCCCCGCCCTCTTAATTTTGAGCCCATTATCAGTTAATAATATCTCCTTTTAATTATGAGACTATTTTATTAGAAATGTCACCGTTCTTCGATTTTTGTTTGAAAATATTTTTAACCCCCCCCCCCCCCAACCATTTTTAACGACCGATCTAATATACGCATATAGCCAGCATGGGCGTAATTAGGGGAGGGGAAAGGGGGGCAGTGCCCCCTACAAAACTCATTGCCCTCCCTAGAAAAGTCGAAACTCCATTATTTCCAGGCATTACTTAGGTAATTCTCATTAAATTATTTCGTTATTTCCAAAATTTGTCAATTCTACTAAAAAATTAGTTGATCTATAATCAGATTAGTGAAATTGAACCCTTGTGGTGGCTAATCAGCTGGCTGGCTGCCCCCCCCCCCCCCCCTAGGGAAACTCCATAACTACGCCAATGATAGCCAGATTATTAAAAGTAACAACAATTCACTTAGGGGCCATTCATAAAATACGTTCATAAAGAAGGGGAATTGCTTAGCGTGATGATATGTGAGAAGAGAAGGGGAAGGGGGGTCTATGAATTCACAGTTCATCAATTTTATTTTAATTTTTTTCTTAACTTGTTTTTTTTTTATTTTATTAGGTATAGGTTAGGTCTAGCTTGTGTGACGTTATAATTGTTAGGAGGGTTCCAGAAAATGTGACGCAGCGTGACGAAGGGGGGTCCAAAAAGGCGAATCTTTTCGTAATGTATTTTACGAATGGCCCCTTACTTAAAAGGGGTCAATGAGGAAAACATACAAGTTACTTCCATCAAGCCGATTATAATAAGTATAGATATAGATAGATAACTGGAACATGGAAAACGTTTCGCAAACCAATCCACAATAGTCCAGTCAGATAATTCCAAACGCGTTCAAAAAATGTCATTTCATTTGAATATTTCAAAAAGGTGTCCGGGAAGGAAGCAAACTCGATCGGATTGCCCATAAAGTACCAGAGCCAGCTTGTTCCGTGGTAAGTACATACCTATTGAGAAATGATTAATTTATAATTATTTTTTTTACTCCTTTTTATATAGGCAATCTGCCCCAAAGGGCAATAAGCACATTTATTTGATAAACATAATAGCAATGGCATGAAAATAGGATTTTAAAATAAATTAAAAGTTCCATTGAACTTTTTAATTTCTCCGGATAACTATATAAGTATATACAATAAAAATCAAATATAAGTTTTTTGACTTTAAACTATTTACAATTATAATTATTTACAAGATTTACAGAGGTATAAGATCTGGCATGAACAAGTGAAGCATCGAGGGAGAACATTTGGCCTGTGCCTCTTAAGCGACCCCTACACGATCATTCTGATTGTAAGTTGTTAGGTGTCACCTTAGGTTCTGACCTCTCTTGGAATGACCATATTATCTCAGTAGCAAAAGCTGCAGCATGTAAGCTTGGCTTTCTTTTCCGAACCAAACGATTTTTCACCCCCACTCAACTCCTTATATTATACAAGGCTCAAATTCGCCCCTGTCTTGAATATTGCTCGCATTTGTGGAGAGGAGCCTCCAAGTATTCTCTTAATACCTTAGATGCAATTCAGAGGCGAGCTATCAGACTGATAGGCGATCCTACATTAACTGACACTCTCGACTCCCTAGCCCATCGTAGATCTGTCTCCGCCCTTTCCCTTTTTTATAGATATTACCATGGCTTTTGTTCTGACGAAATAAAATCGATAATTCCACCAAAGGCTTCATTTGCGCGAAATACACGATTTTCTAAAATTCAACACCCCTACGCGCTTAAACTAGATACTAATCGAACAAACGCATTCGCCAATTCGTTTATCCCTATGACATCTAGAGACTCTTCTCTTCCCCCGACCGTCTTTCCAGCTACTTATAACCTTCAATCTTTCAAGACTAGCATCCACAGATACCTTCGACTGCTACCCAATCCCTAAATCTCCCCTTATCTTCACGTTACAAGGGTCCACCACGGACTTCAGAGGTTGTACCTTCTTGGTGCAACTTCTTCTTGTATCAATATCATTATAAAAAAGTCAGATTGAAACCACTAGCTGAACTTTTAATGCGGTTCAATTCCCTTAAAAAATTTGAACGCAAATTTTTTGGATAGTTCCGCTTCCTTCGCTTCTGGCTTTAATTCTTTCAAAATTTCCAAGAGCAACATTTCTCTTGTACTCGTTCATGTAAGATATGTGGCTTTTATTCCACAGCTCTGGTAAAGTTTTATACGTTTCTATGAAACGTTTTAAAATCAAGTCCTTAGCAGTTAACTAATAGCTGGTATTAACAAAAACATCTATGATATCTTCATCTAAATGTTCTTCCATGGCTGCTTAGTAAAATAATAATAATATAAACACTAATAAGGTCCTCTTCACACTTTAATGTATTCAAGTAATTCAAGTAAATAATTAATTTTAAATTATTATTGATTTTTTGATGAAATTTGATTCCATTTTCAAATAATAAAATGAAAATCTAACTAATAATGATCATATTACATAATTTTCAAATTCATTAAATATTTGAATTCTTAAAATCGTAATTTTCTCGACTGATGAAAAGAATGACGGTACCATTATTACCCGCTTCATTCAGACTGTCAATATCCCCTCCATTTTACATGATTGAAGCACTGATTTCTGGATTTCTGGAAATCCGTCAATCTCGTTCATCAGTCCATCAGTTCTACCCCTACACCCTCAATCGGAATGTCAATCCTAGACAAGAATGACAGTCAGAATGATCGTGTAGGGGCCGCTTTTAGTCTTTTTGGGATTGTTGTTGTAATTAGTTGTTTTGCGTAGTCGTTTGGGTAGTCATTTGATTTGTTCAAGTACTTGTAGCTGTATTGTCTTATTTCTTCTGTTACTCTAGGGATTTGTGTATCTTTATTATTTGTTAAATTATTGTAGTTAGATTGTATTGATGTTTGGAGGACCTAGCCACCGAGGACTTGTCCCTCTAAGCAGGTCGAGGAATAAAGATGTATTCATTTATTATTTTTGTATGTCGGAGTTGGAGGTACTTCTGGGGGCATTGACTATGGCTCTTAGGGGGCGTCCTTAAATTATGTGAGGCAATTATCCGACCCTCCCCCCTCCCTCTTGGTGAGATTTGGCTCGATCCCTTACCCCTCCCTAATCAAAAGTGAGATTTTTCAAAATGCGTATTTTTAGTGTAAATACGTTAATCTGTGCTTGATTGAATTGGATTTATTTAAAAACATAATTTGTTTAATTATTTTTATTTAAGACTAGTTAAGACTAATATTATTATGCTGATTTTATTGCACTTTCTCATCATTGCTGCTGGAAAACTTTCACCTATCCCTTGGATTGAGTGGGATTAGGCTCGGTCGATGCGGAAAGGAAATTCATCCTGGCTCGCATGACATTCCCGATGGTCTTAATTCAGGAATTTTCGCACAATGTGGCATGTCTGTAGAATCGCGATCTTCTGGGTCGTTTTGAAGGTCAAATTTGGAATGCCTATCTTCTCTAAATTCCTGTTGTGACCTTATTTAATTTCCAGATATTTTTCATCTCTATCGCCAGGTCTTCATATTTTCTTATTTTTTCGTCCTCTGTTGACTAGAGGTTATGCGTCAAAGAGATAGCGATGTCGATTAAGATAGCTGTCTTCTCGATTTTGTTGAGGATGACAATATCTAGTCTGTTATGGGCCACTCGCTTATCTGTGAGAATGGGTCTGTGCCAGTACATCAATTGGTTTGGTCCCTCAAGCACTTGGGGTGGTTCATATTTGTAGTAAGGCGATGTTTCTTTGCCCAACATTCCAAATTTGATTGCCAGGTGTTGATGTATTAGTTTGGCAACTTGGTTATGACGTCCAAGATATGCGTTGTCCGCTAATGCCGAGCATCCAGACATGATGTGTTCGATGGTTTCTACAGGTTTACCACATTTTCTACAAATATCTTCTACGTTCATTTTCAAGATGTGTTTCTGGTAATTTCGGGTTTTCATTACCCTTCTTGAATAGCGAAGATAAACCTCTCTGTCTCTGGATATAGGTCCTCCTGCAGCAATCATCTATTATTATGATTATTATTTAATTTAATCCATTTTTCTCGGAATTTTACAGTTTCTTGTGGAAAAAAAATAGGTGATATTTTCCGAGACCCTCCCACATGAGATTGGGTGAGATTCGGCTCTACCCCCTCTACCCCCTAAACACCTCACGTAATTTAGGGACGCCCCCTTATCACTTTGTTTTGAAATCTTTGTATGATATCAATATTAGATTTCGCAGTCGACCCCCATAGTTGTATACCATAAGTCCAAATTGGTTTTAAAATGTATTTATATATAAGTATTTTGTTGTCTTTGGTCATTTGTGAACGTCGTCCAATTAGCGAGTTCATTTTGTGTAGTCTACATAATTATAAATATAAACAATTTTAAGTACATACCTGAACAAGTGGAATATTGAGTTTATGTTGAAAACCGTAAACACAATCCATAAAGAAGGTGCTCGTGATAATTAAATCATATTTTTCTTTTGTATTTATTAAATCCGTTATAATTTGTTGCTTGAACATTTCATCGCACAATTGTTGGCCCATCATATACATAAAGAAGGCCATTTCATATTGTTTTAAACTTCCAAAATCAGTTAAGCTTAATTGTTGTTGGTCCATGTTCTGTCCTGCAATTAAAAATTTAAAAAAATAAATAAAAAACTGATTTTAAATAATCTTTTTCATATATCCAGTGTGTATAACAAAAATGTGAGATGATTAAATATTTTCAACGTTTCGAGATGTTCTAGTACCTACTTGTGGATTATATAGTGCCATCGAAGTGTTATATTCTTATTCGATAAATGTACCATAAAGTAAAGGTACAAAGCCTAATCATCTTAAATATTATGGTCCATTGATTATTAAGAGTGCAGAGAGATTTTAAAATTTTAAAATAAAAAATTTCAAAAATACCAAAATCTCAAAAGCTCGATTATTATCTAAGATAAGATTGGAGTAATTTTTGGAGACTGGCTGATAAGTGAAATTGAGTGGATATTGATGAGGCAGTCTAAAGAAAGAAGATAATTTATACTTTCTTTTTATTTATAAACCGACGTTTCGGAGGCTATTCCCTCCTTCTTCATGGTTTATGAAAAGTCACTGAAGGAAATCCAATGCGACATTCCCCTCTGTCTCCTCTTTCCGTAGTAGAAACAATAATATATTGTATTTCATTCTCAGCAGAATTATAATGTAGTAATGCTGAGAATGAAATATAATACAATATATTATTGTTACTGCCACTGAAAGAGGGGACAGAGGGGAATGTCGCACTGGATTTCCTTCATTGACTTTTCAAAACCCTGAGTAAGGAGGAAATAGCCTCTGAAACGTCGGTTTTATGAATATATAGATAGTATAAATTATCTTCTTCTTTTATTTGGACTGCTTCATCAATATCCACTCAATAAAGTTTTATCTTCTAAGGGTCTTCATCTCGACCGTTTCCAACATCTGTCTAGTTTTGGCTGTATCTGGTCTTGTTTCGGCTGCGTGCGTCAGTATTGGCCTTACCATAGTCTTATTATATTCGCACCTTGGCTTCTGTTCTTAAAAACTTATTCGACCAGATTGTGCTATTAAAACAACCTGAAATCCTTAGGGCTTTAATACTTTGTATTTTTACTTCTGTCTCTAAATCTTAATGAGAAGTTATCTGTATACCAAGGTACCTAAATGGCATGACCTGTTCAATTACCTTATCACTAGAGACCGGATTTTTATGCGGTAAAAACTGCCAAAATATGCAGTTGAAAATGCTGAAATATGCAAGTAATATGCAGAATAAGTTTAAATATGCAAATATATGCAGCAAAAGATGGCAAAATAAATTTTTTTATGTACTAAAAAATTAAAATTGAAGACAAAAAGGCTATATATTTGAAGGAATGCTATGAAAGGAATAAAATGATAAAGTAAGCTACAGACAACAAGTGTCAAATATGTACTTTTATTGCATACAACATTGGACAAAATTCTCATTTCATTTAATATATTAGAAAATCTTTAAACTCAACGAAATATTAGGTGCACTTGAATAAAATCAACATAATAAATATAATAATGTTTCATAAAATGTGATCGAAAAATACGGGGGAAGGGGGGTAGTTTATTGTATTGTATTACTTTTATTTTTGTATATTAACAAGCTTTTCTTATTGACGTACAAATAATAAACTAATAAAATAATGCATATATTTGACCGGCTATAATCTGATCCCTACAATAATTTACACACTATTCCACACACACACACACGAACACTCAATGGCTAAAATGGTCTATAGTTTCCGAAGGCCATTAAAAAATATAATACTTTACCCATGCTTCGCATTGGATAAAGTAAAAAATAAAAAAATAAAGAAATAATTAAATAATTAACAAAGGAGCTCAAAAATAATTAAAATTTGATTGAAATTGTGAATAATTTATATTTACAAGTCTTCTTCTTATTCTTCTATATAGGTGTGAACACCTGTTTCTCCAACATATTACATTCAGTCATCAGGGTCATAACTCTCTTTCCATCGTTTTTTTGGTCTTCCACGGCTTCTGACCCCCTCGGGACGGTTTTTTGACAAAATTTTCGGGAGACGGTCTTCTTGCATTCTATCTAAATGGGCAGCCCAGCATCTTCTTCTTACGTGAACCCAATCGACTATGTCCTGAAGACCGCTTATTTGCCTAAGGTGTTCGCTCCGGATTTTGTCATGTAGGGTCTTCGAATGGATGGCTCTTACAACTCTCATCTCAGTTGTCCGGAGAAGCTGCTTTGTAACGGATGTGTCTGCCCTGGACTCAGCTCCATATGTTATTATCGGACGAACACAGGTCTTATATATCCTAATTTTACTTTAGGCAGACATAAACTTATTTTTAGAGACTAGATTGGATAGACAGCCCGAAATTTTTGCTCCTTTGATGACTTGCGAAGTTACTTCTTCCTTAAGGTTTCGTCTGCTAGAAATCTCAACTCCCAGATAGTTAAAGCTTGGGACTTGTTCTATTGGACTGTTGTTGATGACTAAGTTACATCTAAGGGGAGCTTTTGCAATCGCCATGCATTTTGTCTTGGTGGTAGAGACTTGCATGTTAAGCCTATCGGAATTTTCAGAGAATTTGTCCAGGAGAATTTGAAGGTCCTCATCGCACTACGCTATCAGGCCATATTTACAAGTATTTTTCCAAATTATCTTCAGGTTTAATGTCTACGGTCACTTAAAATTGATTTATACGATGAAAAGAGCGCTCCACATCTACAGACATACTGGGGGTATTTTAATTTAAAGGAACTTAAAAACCCGACTTTTACTTTGGAAGAAAAATATTGCAAATTTTTCGTCATTTTCGTGTAGAATATAGTATCTACCGTCTTTTTCCGAAAATAAGACATCCTCCGAAAATAAGCCCTATCGTGATTTTCGGAACTTTTTGTAAAATAAGACAACCCCCGAAAATAATGCTGCCACCACTGTTGAGGGGTCAGAATAGAGGTTTACTAGTTTGGGATTCAGCCAGTACTCATCGCGCTAAAAACATGAAAAACTTTCTTGCTGAAAGGAAGATTGATCAAATAATGATTCCGGCAGGAATGACTGGTTACCTCCAGACACTTGACATTGCGATAAACAAGCCATTCAAGGATCATTGAAAACAGAATGGTGATAAATCATCGAGGTAATTTTGTAAAACCAGGATTACAAGAAGTTGTGAATTGGGTAAAAAATTCATGGGACAAAATAACTGATAGTGATGTTTCCAATGCACTACGAACAGGCTACTTAGACAAGAAGTATTCATTTAACGATAGCTATATCGCAAGACATGAGAGATTCGGACCAATGATTCAACAGGAAATGGATTTGGAAGAAAATCAGAATATAATTCAGAATTTTATTTATGACGATGTTCCAGAAGAAGATGACATGACTGTAATTGAATAAATTTAAATTTCTGTATTATGTGTAAAATAAATATTAAATAAAAATATATAAATATACTTTTATTTTTGCCCTCCCCCGAAAATAAGCCCTAGCGCGTATTTTGGACCAAAAAAGAAAGTAAGACAGTGTCTTATTCTCGGAAAAAGACGGTAGTACAACTGAATAATAAAAAAATGAGTGGGTTGTTGTTTTGTAGCTTGTTTACATCCTTTGTAATCCAACTTCCTACTCGCAGTCCAACACTACACTTCGTGTCGTTGATGCCTATTTCAGTTTTCTTCGAATTTAAATTATGGTCCTCCTGTTTTATATAATCTTTTTTTTTATTCTTTCTCCGAAAAATAACTTTTAAAATCTCTGTAATTGGCGCGAAATATGCAATTTTATGCTAATATCCTTCAAATATGCAATTTTATGTTATACTAGCTTCAAGGCCTGCTGAAGGCGGGCTTGTTCAGTGGGGCTTCGCCCCCTGGACCCCCACGTGGCTGCTTTATTGATGTTTTATTAGTAACAGAGAATAAATATAATTGTTTTATTATAAAGTCTTAAATAGATATAATTTGAGATTCTATTTAACTGCAATATACACTCATAACAAATAAGATGAAACAAATATTTGAAATGTATTAAAAATCCACTTGTTATCATTATGGAGTAAATAAAAAAAATATATTATTTTATATTTAGGTATTATTATAGATGAGAAGACTTGAAAATTACAATTATTATTCATTTTGATAAGAATCGATCGTTATTTTTGATTTTAAGTTGATTCCTCCATGTCTTCAGCAATGATTACCAATAATAATCGAAGGGTCAAAAATCTAATGTAGAATTCTTATTCCTCAAGTATTAGATGAGAATCGATTGCTATTTTTGATTTTAAGTCGATTCTTCCTCCTCCATGTCTTCACCAATGGCTACCAATAAAAACCGAAACGTCAAAAATAGAATGTAGAATGGTTATTCTTCGACTGTTAAATGAGAATCGATCATTATTTTTGAATTAATGTCAACATGAACTGCAAATTGCAAGTGACATCTGATTAATAATAAAGAAATAAACATATTAATATTTCAAATGAATTTGGATAAAGTTTAGCAACGATCCGTTGCAGTTTATTTTTTTAATTTTTGTTTTTAAATGTACTTTAAAAAAATAGATAGTTTTTTTAAATCTTTGTTGCATTATTAAATTCTACTTCAACGATAATGTGGTTAGAACTATTGAGAATGAATTGATACTCAAAAATCTTTCAAACAGGGCCGCGAACACTTGTTTTTTTTTTGCTCGTTTAGTTCTTTTATTGTCTGGCAAGCTATGTTGGCTAACCTGATTTTTTTTTAGTTTTTCCTGATTTTTCCAATTTTCCGGGCAACTTTTCCAATTTTATTTTAAGTATTAACCTGAATTGCACTATTACGAACATTTAAAAAAAAAATTAGCCAAATCGGTCCAGGCATTTGAGAGATCTGCTCTTACAAAGAAACAGAAATTCATTTTTATTATATAGATTACTCAAATATGCAAAAATATGGGTTATAAAATTTAACTCACAGTATCCTAGATGCATGATTCGGATAGATAATTGATCCACTGGGTCGTATGTGGCGGCAAACAAAATATGCAATTGCATAGGAATCTGGTTTCTACTTATCACTTATCATATAGCTATAATTTGCATCAAAGTTTGCATTAATATCTCGAGAATGTATAAAACAATATAACATATGACCATGACCATGAAAATAAATATATTTTGTCAATATAATAATTTCTCTATTAGCACAAGAGAGGCTCAAGGACATTGGAAATTTGTTTTCCTCGTCATATTTTCGTCAAAAAAAGTGCTATTTTATTTCTATTTTATCGTTACATGAGCCTTATATTGAAATTATTTCTTGATTATCACAAAAATAGATATAATTCTTTATATTAGAAAATGATTTTACTTACTGTAGTCAACGTCGATTACTAGTTCTTTATAGTTTTTAAGATTATCTTCTGACTTAAAAGGTACCACAACTGTAACTTCATGACCTCGTCTTGCCAATTCTTTCATCAAAGAATTATAGACAGTTAAATGGCTCTTTCCAGGGAATGGAAACAGTCCTAAAATTTTCGAACTTTCAGATGAAGGAATAAAGGTGAATGCAAAACAGAGGACGATGAAGAATTTGAGGTCGACCATTTCTGAAACAAATCAATATTTAATAGATTAATAATTTGAAAATTATCACAGGTTTTATCTTTATTGTTTATTAGCTGCGATTGCCGGGCCTTTTGCTAAACTCCCACCCCCTGAACCACAGGCTCTGATCACTTGTCACCCCCTGGACTCTCTCCTCCCCTTTAACAGCGGAAAGTTGAACATTATTATTTTTAGGTTGGAACTCAAATAACAAAAATGTCTTAATAAAAAGCTTTGATAAAATTACAAGCATCGATTATTAAATTATCTTGCCCTAGCAAGTTCTTATTTAGCTGATATTGTTTTTCTGTTATATGGAAATTTAAATAAATCGAAATCAACAAACAACAATCATCGAAAAATAAACAGAAACTACTCTACTAAGGCCACGGCTTGCTATGTTCTAATATTATTAAAAAACAGGTGTAATAATCAATCATCATATATCAAATATAGACCTGGAGTCAAGGGCGGATCCAGGAATATTTTATGGGGGGGGGGGGGTGAATGTATATAAGGTGCCCGATGTAAGATCTAATTTTTATCTCGGAAGTGTGTCGCGGTCGAATTGTCCAATCGGGGGGGGGGGCAGAGACGCCCCCCCCCCCCACACACACACACATAGAACTTTATTTTCAATTTAAAAAAATTTAAAAAAAAAATGTTTTTTTTGCCAGGCACGGGCCTCTGTGGGGGGCGATCGCCCCCTCCCCCCCCTGGATCCACTCCTTGCCTGGAGTTCTAGTTAATTAAATAACAATTTATCGAGTTTTATAATAATCAATTAAATTGGCAAATTCTAATATATAATCATATTTCTTATTAACTCTTTGTGGGATTTAATACTCGAATTTATAATCAATGAAATTGGCAAATTCTAATATATATTAATATTAGCTATAACCTATTAGTGGGTTTTAAAATTAAAAAAACCAATTAATAAATAAAAGATAATTGAAAAAAATGTAAACAAACTTTTTTATTGAGATTTTTATCTATAAATAATTACTTTAATTAAGAAAAGATCAATTAAGATGAAATTTGTCGAGGTCCAGACCTAGTCAGATCGTTTTCTCATCCTCAAAACTTGTTAATAGATAATAAGTAAAAATATATTTTTCTAGGTGGGTTTCACAAATAAATTTTTTATGAAACCCACCTAGAAAAATATATTTTTACTTATTATCTATTAAAATGTTTCACCTAGAACCGACACCAAATTCTTTAAAGATTACTTGTTAATAGAGTTGGTTTCATCAAAATCGATATAGCAGTTTTCAAAATAGAACTAAGATACATATATATGTTTATATATATATATATATATATATATATATATATATATATATATATATAAACAAACAATTTTTAGCTCGTTTAATAAGAGTAGATAGATTCTTATAGCCGTAATCGTTCTCCACCACATCCACCCTCTGGAATATATTTTACGAAATTCTTATCATTTTTTTTCATTAGAAATATTTTCCATCTTTCATCATAGAACAAGGTCTTCAAAAATAAATTTACCTATAATATGATGCAATTTAAAAATATTGGAATTATCCTATGTGGCTTTGATTCTTATCAATAGGGCTCGGATTTCGCCCTATTTGCCTTTTTTTATTAATGACTTAAAATTTAGGCCAATATATCTATGCGTTTCATAAATTTCCGAATAAAATAAGAGGCATTTGTTACTGCCTATAATGGCCTATTCTGAGTGTTAGTGCCTATTTCATCTATAAATGGCTTTTTTTAGTGCCTATTTTAACTAAAATTGGCAATTTCCATTTTTTACGATCTATACATTTTAAAAATTTTAAAGTTTTTTTTGAATTATTAAGAAAATATTCTGAAAAAATTATTTATCGAGCCGCTAGGTAGCGGCAGGGTCGACTAAGGACGCGCAAAAATCGATAAGTGGATCTCATATTTAATCTACTCTACTCTTATTAAACGAGCAAAAATTGTATATTTATTTATTTGAATATATATTTGTTTATATCTTGGTTCTATTTTGAAAACAACTCTACCGAATTTTGATGAAATTCACGGGTTAGGGGGTTTTTGGGGTGACAATTCGATCTGTCACGGTCTCATCTTCGACAAAATTGTTTTTGATGGGCTTTTTCGTAATCAAATTAATCATTCTCAGGTAGACAAATCCCATTCTTAGGGTTTTAAAAAAGGTTTCCCTTTTCCTTTTATACCCAGGCAGGCAATGGGTCGGGTAAATCCTTTATTCTCAAAGGCCTTGAAGAAATATTGTGATTGTGGATTTTAACATATTTTGTTCTCCCTAAACGTTTTATAATTGTTTTTATAAAGAACTTTATTTATTTAATAGAATAAAAATAATCAAGAATTTATTTAAAAATATATTTCGATATAAGCAGGTCTCAATTTTCTGAAAAAACAACACATTTTGATAGGTTTTATTTATTAACAATTGGATGAATAAAAATGAATCATATGGTTGAATCAAAACAGGTGCAGGAGGTGGGGCTGCAGTGGTGGGGAATCCGGGGGTAGGGGAGAGGTTTCGAGGGTGGGGTCGAGCGGGGTGGGGGGAGGAGCTACATTGGGCGACTATTATATATTTTTGTATTTTTTTAATTTGAAAGCGGCTCTCAAATAAAAATCGACCTTTTTATCAGAATTTTAAATTTAAAATAATATTAAAATAAAGCTTTTAACTGAAGGAAGAAGTTACCGAGCGTCGCTCGGTGCCTCCAGGTACTAACTTGTTATGAAGCAAAAAGTAGTTCAAGAGCACAAAGTATTACGTAAGTTTCAATTTGCTTGTCTCCTAAAAATATTATGTATTGTCCTTTTCTTAATGGAAATTTACAACTTGTACATTGTACAGGTATCCTGTAGCCTGCAGAAAATAATTATGAAAATTGTTTGGTATTACTGACAGACCGTTCAGTCAATATTGACTTTTTGTTCTTAAAATGCCTTTGTAAGTGCTTATTTTTACTTAAAATGCCTTTATAAGTGCCTATTTTAGTTATTTTTTGTGCTTAGTTGCCTGCCTATTTTAAAGATCTTTGTTGCCTATAAATCCGAGCCCTACTTATCAATTATTATTTAGAAATTTAATTCTTTTGAGGAAATTTATATTTTTTGTTTCCGTATAAATAAAACTGAGTTACAAAGAGAAACAAAGAGGTTGTCCTCTGCTTGATGCAAATAAACATACACACATATATATCGAGATGATATATCTGTATATATACATTTATTTGTTTGAGACTATAGTTCGAAGACTTGGTCTCATCATCAGTCTTTCTTTAATTATAAATGAAGCTCATGGAGTCAATATCCATATGGATATTGACTCCATGAAAGACATTTATAATTAAAAAAAAGACTGATGATGAAGACCAAGTCTTCGAAACTATAGTCTCAAACAAATAAATAATATATATACAGATATATCATCTCGATATATATCAATTAAAACTGAGTTATTTCACTTTTTCTTCCAATTTTTATTTTAAAGAAAATTAGCATTTACCTATATACCTAACAATTTTATAAAATCGAGGGGTGAACCGCGACCTAAAATCGTGTACACCTACTTCCACTTCCACTTTCATTTCCAAGTGGAAGACAATAGATTATCTAATGAATTCCAAAGTGATTCCAAATAATTCCAAAGACGGTGTACACCTAATTCCAATTCAACCCTCGTATAAAATTAATTTGAAAGTTTTTTGCCAAGGGTAGCAGAATTTTTATATATTGAAGGAGACAATAAAAGAGTGTTTCTTTTGCTGGAACTAACATTAATTCCTTGTAAATCAATTGTAATAGATAGATGAAGAGGGCAAAGCCCACGAAACTATAGTCTCGTTATAAATAAAATGTATAATTCCAGCAGAAGACACACTCTTTATTGTCTCCTTCAATCTATTTATAAAAGTTGCCTTTCGGTGTTAATTACATCATATTTAGTTCAATAATAATTGTACAATGAGTGCAAATTCTGTCTTCAATTTAAAGAGATTACGTCATCAAGTGTTACTTTGAAATATTCACTCATACATATGAGGGGAGTAAATAGATAAATATTACATAAATTTCAAGTGTTTTATTAAAGTTAAAAAATGTAAAAATACTTCATAGTTTTTTTTATCTATTTAATAAATGACGATTTGTTCAAGTCTAAGGAGATGATTAATCATTATTTATGTGTGAATAAATAGATAACGAATCCTGCAAAGCAGCTTGAATATTTTTATTTTTTCTTGGTTTATTTGAATTAAGAAATGTCTGAAACGAGGGAAAAATTATTTCTGGTGTGATTTTTACTTTACCATACAGGATATGGTCAAGTATTGTAATCGTACATGAAAAAACTGTTGTGTTTGTTTCGAAATATCTCAAAAACGGCTGAAACTATTTTAATTAAAAAAATTGAGCGAAACCACGGCATTTCGGTCTACAAAAAAGCCCTAATAAGTGAACATCGAAAAAATTATATTTTTTGAGATAATAATTGTTTTGTCAAAATGTCTGTTAGTCTGTGCGTTACCAAATTTTTGTTGACGAACTAGCTTAAAAACTAGTGTGAATATCGAAACCAAATTTCACACGTAGTTTTGGTCCATTGATTAAGAGCTGGTTAGATTTTGGTGCATATCGACCCAAAATTAAGGGGTGGAGGAGGGTTAAAAATTAAAAATCTAGGCAATTTGACCAAACTCAACCAAATTCTGTATACTTAATCAGTGGGACTCCAGAAGTCTAAAAATGCAAAAACTAACCGCCCAAAATGGGATGGGGGGTCAAAAAATGAAAATCTTGGCCATTTTGTATACATAATCAATGGGACCCCAAAAGTCTAAATCACCCATCACTGCACCCCACCTCCTGCACCTGTTTTGATTCAACCATATAATTCATTTTTATTCATCCAATTGTTAATAAATAAAACCTATCAAAATGTGTTGTTTTATCAGAAAATTGAGACCTGCTCTTGATTATTTTTTATTCTATTAAATAAATAAAGTTCATTATAAAAACAATTATAAAACGTTTATTAATATTTCTAACGTTTAGGGACAACAAAATATGTTAAAATCCACAATCACAATACTTCTTCAAGGCCTTTGAGAATAAAGGATTTACCCGACCCATTGTCTGCCTGAGCACAAAAGGAAAAGGGAAACCTTTTTTTAAAACCCTAAGAATGGGATTTGTCTACCTGAGAATAATTAATTTGATTACGAAAAAACCACATCAAAAACAATTTTGTCGAAGATGAGACCGTGACAGATCGAATTGTCACCCCGAAAACCCCCTAACCCGTGAATTTCATCAAAATCGGTAAAGCCGTTTTCAAAATAGAACCAAGATACAAATATATAAATAAATAAATATACAAATATACAATTTTTGCTCGTTTAATAAGAGTAGATAGATAGGTTCCCCACCTATGAGACAAAACATATACTTACCTAATTTACAATAAAAAATTACCACCTTTGATGTCTGTATCCGAACAAAATTTTTAGAAATAATATTTTCTACCCTACATTGACTTGAAGAGGAAAAATATTCGAAATCATATAGTAATTCATAATTCGTAGTAAACTTATTAAGTGAACAGTTGTATTTTAGAGATATAACCAAATATAAAAAATGCCGCCCTGTGCGGACCACTCCCCCCTCCCCCTCTTAGGTAATCCACTGTCTGTACCCTTACACCAAATTTTACCCTTTTAATTTAAACAGTTTGCTGACAAAAAATTGCCCAACCTGAGGCAAAAGCTTACATATCGAGGATTGAAAAAAATTTTAGCTTCAATGAAATATACAAAAAAATGACCAATATTAATACCCTAAGTTTTCCCCCCAAATCTGTGTTGTGGAAATTATTCTACACCTCTCAAAATGAGAAAATTTTGGAGTTTTTTTTTAGTTTTTCTTGAATAACTGTAAAACAGCTTATTAAATCAAAAAGATATTTATTAGATAAATCAAAGCTCTTTAGATTATGCGTAAAATGATAACAATTTTATCTATGTGGGTTAAGTAGAATCGGTACTAGCGCCTGTCAAAAAACAGCCCCCGGGATCACTTTTGAATATCCCTAAAACTCGAACTTTTTTCGATTTTTCCCAATTTTGACCATGAAGGTGCACGTTTTCGACAAAGACCACTCTAGACATTTTTAAACTAGATTAAATTTACTACAATGTAAACAAAGTTTCATCTTAATTGGATAATGGTAACCAATGCAGCAATGAGTTTGAAGTTTGCAATTTTTTTCCTTCATAAAATGAAATCTGATTCCTATTTCATTCTCTAGGATATTTTGTTGACTTGAAGGCTTACTTGTACCACTTTTTTGATAAAACTCTTAGATTTATAGATATTCTACATTTTCCGCGATATTTATCCGAATCCTCAAAAGCGTAATGGACAATGTTGGATATCTATAAATCTAAGAGTTTTATCGAAAAAGTGGTCCAAATAAACGTTCAAGTCAACAAAATTTACTAGAGAATGCGACAAAAATCAAGTCTCTAGAATGAGTGGTTTTCATTTTATAAAGGAAAAACTGCGATTTTTTGCAAAAAAAAACTGCAAACTTCAACCTCATTAGGGCACGGGTTACCATTTTTTTTTTTTTTTTTTTAATGCAATCGAATGCAAGAAGGGTTTCACCAGTAAAGATGTAGCCCCTATGGATCTCGAAAGACCCTTGCATTACCGAAGAGAAGGGAAAGTTGATTAAGTGAGAGGGTGTAGACGTAGGTGCACCCTGGTTTTGAAGGTTTGAAGGTTATCCAATTAAGATGAAACTTTGTTTACATTGTATCAAATTTAATTTAGTTAAAAAATGTATATAGTGTTTTTTGTCGAAAACGTGCTCCTTCATGGTCAAAATGGGAAAAAATCGAAAAAAGTACGAGTTTTAGGAATATTCAAAAGTGCTCCCGAGGGTTGTTTTTTGACAGGCGCTAGTACTGGTTCTACTTAACCTACATAGATAAAATTGTTATCATTTTACGCGTAATTTAAAGAGCTTTAATTTATGTAATGGATATCTTTTTGATTTGTTAAGCCGTTTTAGAGTAATTCAATAAAAACTGAAAAATTGTCTCATTTTGAGGCGAAAAGAATAATTTCCACAACATAGATTTAGGGGAAAACTTAGGGTAGTAATATTGTCGTACCAATAAAGGTATGCCAGCAATAAAATCTTTACCCGCTTATCGTAATTAGCCTGGACTATTTACATTATCTACAGATTTAGCCGGCTAGAATCTAGCTCCCACGCATGGTTACAAAACTAATTTTAGTACTGGCAAGAACTTGAAGGTCATTAATAATAAACAAAAAAAATAATAAGAAGAAGAAAGTTTGGATATAAGACTATTAATATAATTATATATTTAAATAAAAATTATATTGAGTGTTTTTATAATCCAATTGATTTTAATAAACTTTAGAAGAGACTGTTTTTTAAAAGATTTTTATTTATTTAAATATATAATTATATAGTAGGTTTGTCCAGTACCTGATCTTTGTATTCCTGACGTTTGAATGATGTAAATGAGAGAAGGAATGAGTTATTATATAAACGGGCCGATATCTAGCAGATGAGTGATTGTCAAGGACTGAGTGTTGAGTGAGCTAGAGTCATCTCGGAAATCGGAATGCATGCGATCAGAGAGAGAGGAGAAGAGTAGTAAAAAGTCCTTGAAATGGAAAGAGAGGGGAAATCAAGTTTTGACGCTTGACCAGAAGATCCTTTTAAAAATCGGTTCCTAATCTAGAAAAAATAAACTATTGCTTTTTTTAAACCTTAGAAGAAACAACTTTCTTTTTTTCAAATTAAAAATTCCATTGATAAAAATGGGAAATTCTCTCGAAAGGTTTGGATTTAAAATAAAACGTTTTTTTAAAACATTTGTATTTATTTTTATTAATTATTAAACAATCAATAAATATTTTTTTTCTTTTAAATATATAGTACCTGGAGCCACCGAGCGATGCACGGTAACCCCTGACCCCCCCCTCCCGAAACCACACACCTCGCCCCCACAACTGCACCCCACCTCCTGCACCTCCCACATCCACCCCACCCCTCACCCAGTTTTTGCATTTCTAGCTTTCTAATGGTCTACATATTATGTGTATATTTGTTTACTCGTACACCAATTTGCCCACATTCGTTCATATTGATAAACATTATAAAAAAATAAATAGGAAAATAATAATAAAAATAAACTGCAACGGATCGTTTGAAATATTAATATGTTTGTTCCTTTATTATTAATCAGATATCACTTGCAATTTGTAGTTCATGTTGACATTAATAAAAAATAATTCTGATTTAATAGTCGAGGAATAACCATTCTACATTGGATTTTTGACATTTCGGTTTTTATTGGTAGCCATTGGTAAAGACATGGAGGAATCGACTTAAAATCAAAAATAGCCATCGATTCTCATCTAATACTTGAGGAATAACAATTCTACATTACGTTTTTGACGTTTCGATTATTATTGGTAACTTAAAAATTCAGTTTATTGGACAAAGTTTTTTTATTGAAGTTCTTCTTCAATTTTTGTAACAACTTTTCGTCTCTCTCGAGACTTTTTCAAGTACTGCAAACAAGAACAAAAATCAATTAGGTGAAAGTCTTCACAAATCAACTAAATATTCAGGTACAACCAAAATCACAAATCATTGCTGAAGACATGGAGGAATCGACTTAAAATCAAAAATAACGATCGATTCTCATCTAATACTATAGGAATAAACTTTAATGGATTCCATTTTTGATGTTTTGACTATTAATGGCAACCTCTACTGAAAACGTGGAAGAATCGACTTAAAATCAAAAAGACTAAATTCTTTTTATGGCAAACAACTCAAGCTTGAGTTGTTTACCAAAAAGAATTTAACAACTCGACGGATAGTGGGTTTCGTGTTACCTTAGATATTATCCGATTATCACTAAAAACTTTTCTGTGACCCTTGGCATCACCTTTTCCCAACCTTTCTCCACCTTTGCATCTACCAGTCATGTTTTCTAATTTGTCGATTCAAGAAAGACTTTGAAAAGAGATATAGACCTCAAATGACTTTTCATAATCCCTACATTCTTGACAAATTCCAACTTTCTATCTTAAATCAGTCATTGGCCGAAAAATTTCCAGAACAACATAATTGTTATGACATGAGTATAGCAAATCTTTTTAATTTTGATTTTAATGAAGACCCAATATGAGGCAATACTTGGCTGAATAATATAACCATTTAAACAAATTTCGTGTTGTTTAAATCTTAAGAAAAAGAACAACCTGATTAAAATAGGAAATTAAATATAGTATGTAGGTAATTGAAATGTTGATCCTTGAAATATATTTGACTCTGATCTCAAAAAAATCCTACCAAATGCGAATCAGATCGTGTTTTGAGGGTTCCGTAGTTACCATTATGAGTTTCATATTTTTCATAACAAGGAGAGAATCAGCCAGCGAATTTGTGAAATTTTTTACATAAGCCATTTTTAAATCTTGGAGAAATGGTCACTTTGAGGCTCTGTCACACTGTCATTTTAAAACAAAATAAATTTTAAAAAATAAAGCCTAAAAGATCTTTACAGTGATAGCTCACACTTGTTGATAAAAAACAATTTTGATATTTTTGACCTGAATAAAATTTAAACCTGAAAATAATCAATCAATTAAAATTTTAATATGATTTTTGATGATAGGTATTATAGTCCTAACTCCAAAATGGGGGGAAGGGTGTTCAGAAAAGGGGAGGGGGTCTAGGGGGCGAAGCCCCTTGGCTGGAAGAGATCCGCCGGAGTTAATTCATGAGCTACACAGATATGACAGGCGGGCAGACTAGGGATGCAAACGATACATCGATGTTTCAGAAACATCGATGTTCACTATTACAAACCATCGATGTTTTTCTATACGATGTTTTTTACATCAAACTTCCGACTTTTTTCTAAGGCTGGAGCAAAAATAACGCAACAAAGAAACCATTTGACGGGGAAACTGATTTCAAAAGTATTATTTTTAAATTCAGTTACTAAATAAATTGCTCTGGTTTTGGAAAAAGTCTATTATAAGAGTCACATGATTAGTGTATTTTTTTTTTTTTTTTAATGATATTGATGTGAGAAGGAGATACACCAGAAGATGCATTCTCTAAAGGCCTGTATGGGATGACCCCTCCATCGTGAAAAGAACAGAGTAGAAGGAAAGAAGCCGGAATCACGAGCCAAATCTCAGAAAGTTAGATACAATCCAATTTACTAAGTATATCCTTCTAATAAAAAATTAACAACTTAAATCGAATTTTATTTCATACCAAAAAAAAACTATCGATGATACGATACATCGATGTTTTCTAGGAGATGTATCGATGTTTTTTTACGATGTTTCAATCCCTAAGGGCCGGTTGTATGTCGTAAAGTAAATGCTTTTACCACTAACAAACGGTAAATGGAGTCACTAAAGTGCCTGTCATCTGATTGGCCATCCCAGTGAGCATTGAGCCATTTACCATCTACCGTTTGTTAGTGGTAAAAAGCATTTACTTTGCGACATATACCGGCCCTAAGTCAGACTGACATTTTAGCAATATCAGGCTGTCCTAGTGGGTAGAATTCTTGCCTACAGAGCAGGCTGCCCTGGTTCGAGCCCATCTCGAGTGCTAAAATTCGAATCTATTTTGTAAATTAAAAATCGTTAAATCATTATATAATAGATTAGAGTATAGGGGACTTGTCGCACATTGCGGCTTTGAACGTTCCCTTACATGCAGCTCGCAAATAATTTAGAGGCCGTAATTTAAAAAATACATTTTTACCGGCTATATCTGATCCCTACACAAAAAAGCGTGGATTCAGACAAACTTACATATATACATAAATATAAAAAATATTCGCTTCTGATCTGACAAAATAATAAAAAAATTTCATCATTTCTGTGATATTTATTTAAAAAAAAATAATTCGCTTTACTAACAAGATAAAATCTTGATAGATTAACTATTAGCAATCTTTATTATCATTATTCTGATTCATATAATCTAATGTCTAGATAAACTTTTACTCTGTTTAGAGATAGGGAATACAAATATAAATTCAAAAAGATAATAAAATCCTTACGTGAGATTTTTAGTGAATAAATTATATTTATTAACAAGAATAATATTATAGTATTATATTTGTTAAATGATAGAGTTTTGGTTTCAAATAAATTCATTTGAAAAAAATCGCTAATAACTATTTTGAAATAATTTTTAAAAATATGAAATTAATATACCATATTATAAAATAATAAATTATTAATAATTAGATTCAATTTTGAACGAAATTGATTAAGTACTTTTTGAAGAAATGGTTTTGACCATTTCAAAAACAACCGTCTAAAAAATTGGGTTTAAAAAAGTAGGAGTAAAGCTTTGAAAAAGTTAAAAATGTCAAATGAAATTAAACCTTGACTTATGACTATGGAGATTCCTTTTAAATTAAGCTTTTTTAGACAGTTTTTTGACCAATTTCTCAAAAAATCCTGAATCAATTTGATTCAAAATTGAATCTAATTATAAATAACTAGCTGACGTCCGGCCCTTCACCTAGCCCTGGCGGGAAGCGTCTCGTTTTTATGGTTAAAATGTATATAGATAATAGCTGACCCGACCAAAAAAAATGATAAATGATTATATATTGCTTAACTGTCAAAATTTATTTGATCAAAAATTTAAATACATTTAAAAAATAATTATTATTTTATACCTTTTAGTGTATTTTATTTGTTGCATTTAATTTTTTTGAAGTCGGTTTTATTTTTTCTTAAAAATTTTTCAGTCCCTTCAAATCTCCTTCTTTGGTAACCAAGACGACTGTTTTTATTACTGTGTAAATTAATTAAATGAAGATCTTATATTAAACTTCAAAAACAAAAAAAAATAAAACCGACTTCAAAAAATTAAATGCAACAAATAAAATCACTAAAAGGTATAAAATATTATTATCTTATTTAGTTACAACTAAACTAAGAAATATTAACATGAAGTTACTTTTTGAAGTCGGTGCCAAACAAACTATATAAGCGATCGTACCCGCCCAACGTACTAAGTAAGATCCGTCGAGTGCGATTCATAAAAGGTATATGTTTGGCACCGACTTCAAAAAGTAATTTCATGTTAATAGTTCGTCGTTTAGTTGTAACTAAATAAGATAAAAATTATTTTATACCTTTTAGTGTATTTTTATATTTGTTGCATTTAATTTTTGAAGTCGGTTTTTATTTTTTCTTAAAAATTATTTTTTTGATGTAATTATTTTTCTTCTCATTTATTCAATTTTCGCTTTTCTAGTAGCCAAAAATTGGCTGAAAGTATTAAAAAAAAATCCTCTCTTCCAACAGATGATGATGATGATTATGATGTGTTATCTGTATGTATGTTTTTTACTTTATTTTGGTTTGGGGTGTTTCCAGATGGCGGCCCATGAGCGTCGTCTGTCGGTTAGCGCCTCTCGTACCATGGCTGCCATGTCCCTCGGTTTCATCGTTATGGTTACGCCCTGGACCATCCAGGAAGTGGTAGCAGCTTGTACCGGATCCAAGGTAAACAAAACAATTAATCAATCCAGCTGAAAATTTAATGGCCATTGCTTTTAGAATAGATCTTTCATCTCCTATCTCTATAGAAAATATCCACTCCAATAAGTACTACCAATGTTAATAGAATATAGTAAAATACAAAATAAAATTTTTTTAAAAATAACAATTCATAAATCAAAAATAAATAAATATTTATTTTTTGATTAACCCTCCGCTTGGACAATTCGATATAAAAAGTAGATCTTATATACATTCTCCACCCCCCCCCCATAAAAAATTCCTGGATCCGCCCTTGCCCTTAGGGAAGTCAGCCGAAGAAAATCATGAACATCGTCACAAAAATTACCTCTTCTCTGCGTCTAATAATGCGTCTACAAATTCACATTATGAAATAGATGTAATAAAAGATGCAGCGCCCTACTCTTTTCCATGTTCACATATCAACAAGAGGTAATGTGTCAGTAATCTCCTTTATCGAATGATACATGATTCATTATTTATAGCATAAAATGTTTGGTTTCCACAAAAGTTTGAAAATCTTTATTTTTTATGTCACTCTTCTAAATCCGATTACCCCATAGGTATATCCAGGCTAAGAGTTGGTTTTTGTCTTACATATAAAAACAAAAACAAAAAGCAAAATTACATTTAATTGAAATGTTCCAGCAATTATTACTAATAATAATAGTAATATTTTTTGTTCTAGGTGCCGCCATTTATCGACTTCATGGTCACCTGGTTAGCGCTCAGCAATAGTTTTTGGAATCCATTCCTTTACTGGTTGCTCAACAGTCATTTTAGACGAATCAGTAGAGAACTCTTCTTTTCCAAGGTAGTAGACAAATTTCATAAGCAAACAAATGTGTTATTTATTTTTTTGTTCGAAGTGCGGGCGACGCAGCTATATATCATAAATTATTTTTTATTCTATCTATTTAATTTAATGGATTTTAAATTAAAGCTTATTTTGTGTCGAATTTCTAGTTTTTAGTCATAATTACACGTTATCATTAAGGTTTTAGTGAAATAAAAACATTTTCTTAATTTTTGCACCTCTTCTTTTAGGGGCCGTCCATAAATTACGTCACACAGTAAGTGTGGAGGGATTATCTCAGATTAAAGACAAAAATGTGACAGGGAGCCACGGGGATCTTAAAAATTGTGATGTCACAAAATTCAAATTAAAAATTTTTAAATTTTTCAATTATCGTCGCCTTAGGGCCGGTTGTATGTCGCAAAGTAAATGCTTTTTCAGTGAAAGTGCCTGTCATCTGATTGGCCATCCTAGTCCCTCCATTTACCATCTACCCTTTGTTAGTTGTAAAAAGCATTTACTTTGCGACATACAACCGGCCCTTAGAGTGTAAACCTGCTAACTCACAACAAAGAAATTTTACAGGGCAGAGAAAAAACAAACAAAATTTAATATTGTTGTTAAAGAAATAAACTATTTTTCACATTTTTTTTCCTGCAACTTACTATCGTAATATTAAGTAGCAGTTTTATTTGGACGATGCTGCATCTCTTTTTCTTTCGAATGGTATTAATATATTATATGTGATCAAAAATGGAGTTAGCAGGTTTACACTCTAACAATGACTATATATTTTTTAAATTTTCGGTTATTATTATTTCAACCTGAAAATGTTGGTAAAATAAATCTAGACAAAAAATTTTTACAAGGCGAAACAAAGAGGTTGTCCTCTGCTTGATGCAAATAAACATACACACATATATATCGAGATGATATATCTGTATATATATTATTTATTTGTTTGAGACTATAGTTTCGAAGACTTGGTCTTCATCATCAGTCTTTCTTCAATTATAAATGTTTTTCATGGACTCAATATCATATGGATATTGAAAACTTGGTGTTCTTTCATCACTGGTGGTCGACCTGTAACTAACAAAGACATTTTCTTTTCGGTTCACATTCAAATATATTTCCCTTTCTCCTTATTTTACAACGAGAAAGGTTGACAATAGAAGGGTTTTTCTTTTTTCTTTTATCTTTTGTTAACAAACATCTTCAGCAGATTACTATTTGACAGCTCTATTTGATTGTTCAAGCAAAGTTTTGAATTTCTATTGAATGATTTCAAAAAAAATTTTTATACAATTATTAAATATAGGGTATAAAAGTGATAGTGTGACGTCACAATACAGGGGGCTCAATGAAAATGGAACAGAATGTGACACACGGGGGGTCTAAAAAGCTTGAAATTCGTGTGACGTAATTTATGGACCGCCCCTTAACTTAATTCAACAAAGACTGAAAAAGAAGCAAATGGGCCTGTCGAAGACAAACAAAGGGTAAATGAAAATTTTTGTATTGGAGATCTTTAGGTATTTGGAAGAATATATTAAATAGAAAAGAGACTAGCTAATTGAAACTGTTGAAGAGGGTGAGTTTTTTGGTAAATATCACATCGTCCTAAAGAGTAACTATATAAAAGTTGGTCCAGATTGTATGGAAATTTTAATTTTTGACCCTACTCCTCTTACCCTCCATTTTGAGTAATTAATATATGGCCCTATAATTTCACAAGCGTATATCTGTGTAAAATTACGTCTAAATTGGACAACGAACCTAAAATTTTAATTTTTATATTTAGAGGTCACTCGAAAACATCTAAAGTACACTACTTTAAAAATTAAAAAAATCTTGAGCGACTTCTACAAATTGATATATCGACTTGGAATTTTCAGAATATTTATCATTTTCCACGTAGGCATTAATAACATGAGAAAAGAATTCAATTTTCTACCATTATTGAACTTAAAATTTTTTAATCAAGCTGATTTTTGGTGAGTATTTTAAAAACATGTTAAATTAACATATTATTTTCATGCGAGATCAAAAATAATGATATATATTAATTAATTAATTCTAATTAGGTTGCCATGGCAACAATAATGTAATTATTATTGATTTAGAAAATAAACAAACATGTTCTTTATTTTAACTAATATGTGTAGTTCATAATTTATTCATAAAATATTGAATATTAAAAGTTACATCATATTTGATTTTTGGGCCACCCTAAACCACATACATTATCATCGATAAAGAGGGTGCGTTTTCAAAATTTGAGCTCGATATCTTACCACCTTATCAGGAAATAGTTTCAAAATCGAGAGCAACATTTTCACTATGAGCGGGTAAAATAAAAACGTATAAAAATACCAAAAATAAATCATTATTTATTAAAAATTTAGATGCAACAAATCAGTGGAAAAAAAGGAAAAATTAAACACCGTGTTAAAACATATACGACCAATTCCAACGTTTCGCCAATTTATTAATTAGCATGAAAAGAATTGAATGGCAAAGTGTTTTAAAAATTTGATCAAGGTAATTATATTATATTATATGTCTAGGTTGATTTTGATGATTGTGAATGATTCATTTGTATTTGTTTTTTGTATAGAGCCTGATGAACCCACAATAAATTGGCGAAACGTTGCAATTGGTCGTATGTTTTAACACGGTATTTAATTGATCCTTTTTACTTTACCATACAGTGTATGGTCAAGTATTGTAATCGTTCATGAAAGAAGTGTTTTTTCCCTTCTTTTTTTCGAAATATCTCAAAAACGGCTGAAACTATTTTGATTAAAAAAATTGAACGAAACCATGGCATTTCGGTCTATAAAAAACCCTAATTAGTGAACATCGAAAAAATTATATTTTTCGAGATAATAATTGTTTTGTCAAAATGTCTGTTAATTAGTTAGTCAGTCTTCTCTTTGTGAGTCAGTCTGTGCTTTACCAAATTTTTGTGGACGAGCTAGCTCAAAAACTTGTGTGAATATCGAAACCAAATTTCACACGTAGTTTTGGTCCATTGAGATTAAAAGCTGATTAGATTTTGGTGCATATCGACCAAAAATTAAGGGGTCGGGGGGGGGGGGTTAAAATTAAAAATCTAGGCCATTTGAGCAAACTCAACCAAATTTTTTATACATAATCAGTGGACCCCCAGAAGTCTAAAAATGCAAAAACTAACCGCCCAAGGGGGGGGTGTAGGTTCAAAAATGAAAATCTAGGCTCTTTGTACCAAACTCAACCAAATTTTGTATACATAATCAGTGGGCCCCCACGAGTCTAAAAATGGAAAACTAACTGCCCAAAATGGTGAAGGGAGGGGGGTGTATGGTCAAAAATGAAAATCTAGGCTCTTGTACCAAACTCAACCAAATTTTGTATACATAATCAGTGGGCCCCCACGAGTCTAAAAATGGAAAAACTACACCCCTACCCTACATGACTTATCAATTAATTTTATTAAATATTAAATATAAGTGAGGGGCCATGTTGTATGGTAAAGTCAAGTGGATGGCCACATCAGAACGCGCCAGCTTATTTCCTCTGATTTGTTACATCTAATACTGATAATTGAACTGAATAATAATAATGATATTAAAAATTTAGCTAAGCAAATTTTAGTAATGAATTTTTCAACTACATACCTGCTTCTAATTTTATGACATCTATATTTATTTTAACTATACGAGTACAGTCGTTTTCCCACCCCGGCATTAAACTTTAATGTGAGATCATCAAACAGGGTAAGCATATTTTAGGTGGGCTTATCGGTATTAGCTTTAAGTCAAGTGATGATAAAATCTGTTCTAATACAGATCGATACATAATCAGGCTTCTCACTTGGCTGTTATAAGCCAATGGATTTCCCTCTAGTTGGTGAAACGGTATTTATCATCAATACATAAAGCATCATAATTTGCATGAGACAAAAGCCTGATTGACATGCTGGTTTATCATTCACTTGTGGGCCCATTAGGGCGTTGAGGTTGGAGCACCCTCAAACATCAACATCTCTCTTGCCCTTTCGATCGTACAGAGCAATAACATCCAGTCTATTAAAGCGATGCTATCATTCCTTGTCTCGGAATTCAATGTATTTTCAATTTGTCATATCCGAATAATCATCTGGGTCATTTAATAATTTAATGATTTCTATTATTATTATACCAATAGAATTAGAGGTCAGTTTTTCGATAACATATTAAAAAAATTCTTAATTGAATTCAACTGATAGATAGCACACGACTTTCCATACTATCTTTCACATAGTTTTATTTTTTCTAATCTTATTAATATTAGGTGGGTGCATTATTATCCGCCGTTTATATTGGCACGGTTTTCGTTAGTGATAATTGTTGGTGTTGTTTATTTTTTTAATAAAAATAATCTTGGTAATTTCTTTAAGAAAATGGGTGTCGATAATCATATTATATTCGTCATATTATGCTGTACCACTACGAGAAAGGATGGCACAGTCATTTCGCGATCTTAACCAAGTTTTTGACGAAGGAACAATTAGTGAAAGACATTGTCGGGACTGGTTTGCACGTTTCAAATCAGGTAATACCAGCTTGGAGGACAATCCAGGAAGAGGTCAATCATCGGATTTCGACAATCAGGCCCTCCTAACGGCCGTGGAAGAGGACTAAAAGATGACAACTCGAATGCTGGCTGAAAACGTCAACCCACGCATCGATCGTGGGTCGTCTCAAAAAGTATGAAAATTGGCTGGATAAATTCTCTGACAAAAACAAAGCCGATCGTGTCTGAATCGTTGCAAAGAAACGAGCAATCCATTGCCAATAAGGGATGGCGTCTGCTCCCACATCCACCATATTCATCGACCGTGGCTCTCACAGACTACCACGTCAATCGCTCGCTGAAAAACTGGCAGATGAATAAAATTTATGACGACTTGGATGACTTGGTGACCGATGTTAAAACATGGATTGCCTCTAAGAACAGGAACTTCTCTGCCTTTGGAATCAACTGTCTGCCATGCAAATGGGAAGCAGTAATTGAAGTAGATGCTGAATACACTCCAGAATAAACAATTAAACGTGTTTCTGTTCAATTTTTATCTTTCTTTTTTCATAATAAAATTAAAAAAAAAAAAAAATGGCGGATAATTATGCACCAACCTAATAATTTCCTCATTTATAATGCACTGATCTGCAACCTATATATTCGGGTGTCCCTCAAGGGAGTGTTCTCGGCCCTATATTATACCTCTTGTATACAGCAGACCTACCAACAACAAAAACTACAATGATAGCAACATATGCTGATGACACTGCGATTCTGGCATCCCATACCGATCCAGCATCAGCCTCCAAACGAACCTAAATAAAATCCAGCATTGGTTAAAAGTATGGCGTATTAAAGCCAATGAAAGTAAGTCAACGCACGTCACATTTACACTACGTAGAGAAACATGTCCCCCTGTGAAAATCAACAACTGTGAACTCCCACAAGCCAAAGATGCCAAATACCTCGGCATTCACTTAGACCGCCGCCTTACTTGGAGAAAACATATATTGACCAAACGGAAGCAATTAGGACTTAAACTAAGCAACATGTATTGGCTTATTGGCCGTAAATCAAGATTATCCTTGGATAACAAGATATTACTTTACAAGTCTATTCTTAAGCCCGTCTGGACTTACGGAATTCAGCTGTGGGGCACCGCCAGTATCTCCAACATTAGCATCATACAAAGGTTCCAAAACAAAATGTTGCGTGTCATCGCAGACGCGCCTTATTACGTCTCTAACAAAATAATCCATCATGACATCCCTTTGGAAAGTGTTAAGGAGGCCATACTTCGCTTCAGTGAAAAATACACCAAAAGAGTGTTAGTGCATCCTAATGTGTTAGCCAACAGACTAAATGTGCCCAGCAGTGAAGTGCGCAGATTGAAACGCCTGATGCCATCCGACCTGACTTCAGGACTTAGATAAAAAACCATAAACTCTATTATATAATAAGATTTTGTAAGAGAGATCCCTCACTGGAGGGATACTCTACATGCCAGTAAATTTAAAATTATTATTATTTTTGTTTTTAATTCTTAATTGTTTTATATAATTGTAATAATAATAATAAGTCATAACAAAAGCTTATTGCCTTTTCAGGCAGATTGCTGAACTCACTAAGAGTTAATAAAAAAAAAAAAAATTTATAATTAAGTATATCTATCGATTTAACCTTTATCATTTTACTCTGTGTCACCATATTCAAAGGACTCGTTCATCCCTATCTACCTCTCTTATCGTTCAAGGTTCTCATATATATTCTCAGCAACACCATCACAAGGTAGACTTACTTCAAAAGCTTATATGTCATAAAACACTGTCATCTATATATTTACCTTGGCATTCAGTTCCTATTAAGCCGAGTTGTAATATCAATAAAAAAATGCAAGAGACAATGCATTTTTAATCGAAAGTTATATAGTCTAAGATCCCGACTTAGGCCGACCTTCACCTATCGAATCTCCTAATGAAATTAATATTTTGATAATATAATGTATTAATAAAGAAATCTTGATAGGGTCGACATCCAATTTCCCTGCATAGCTATTTTTAATAAAAAAATTAAAGCTAATTTTATTAGATAAATGTAGTTATCGAGTATCCGGATAAATATATTACCAATCGAGAGTAAAATATAAATATAAAATGCCAAAGTTAGGTCGCCATCTTTTTTCCCTGCATACTTAGTCCAGGTAGACAGGGTATCAAAAGGCTAATTTCGAATTAGTATTTTGAAGTTATAGAGTTTCCTTTATTGTTATATATGAAAATATAGATAATTTAATTGCGAATTAATTTATTTATTTATTTATTTTTATTTTATTTTATTTGTTATCAAAAATAGCTATGCAGGGAAAACGGATGTCGACCCTATCAAGTTTTGTTTATTAATACATTATATTATTAAAATATTAATTTCATCAGGAAACTGGGACAGGGATCTTGTACTAATAGGATAAAATGTTCGTGTTCCTCCATAAAAATATCTATTTGATATATTATATATAATAACTAATTAATTCATTCTAATTAGGTTGCCATAGCAACACTAATGTATTTATTATTATTATTGAGATAGAAAATAAATACACTCCTGTTGCCATGGCAACCTAATTAGAATGAATTAATTAGTTAATATAATATATCACTATTTCTTCATATTTTTATGAGCCGTTGAAAATGCCCGTATGTAGTAGAGTTTATATTTAATATATTTAATATAATAAAGTAAAAAATTTTAACGAAGAAAATGTTTTATTAGAAACTCTGATAATAATCGCGTGTGTCCCTTCTTTCATATAAAAATCCGCCACTATTCAGCCCCTGAATTGCCAATACTAATGAGAACAAACCGGATTGAAAGAGAACTGTCGAAATAAAGTCAAAAATCAAAGAAGAACCTTAACTAGAGACTAATAAAGAGACGAGTCCATTGAGTATAAAAGACAACCTATATTGCAAAAAAACTGATTGAGCTAGACACAAAGACTTGTTTGCGATGTTAAGATATAGGAATGACGTCAGAAGGGAATAGGAAGGACTGTGAAAAGAAAGAAGAAACAAACTTTCGAACAGATTAGGGAATGGGTAAATAAAAGACCCGGGGAAAGAAAAATTAATAAAAAAAGAAAAAGATAAAGAATTAAAGACAAAAGAGACGGAGAAAATAAAGAGGAAATCGGACAAAATAATCAATAGATATTTTGAAAATTAATTCTTTAAGAAATATATGTAGTCCAGGCAAATTACGATTTTAACAGGAAATAATTTCCGGTAAAAATTTTATTGCTGGAATACCTTTCTTTATTGGTACTCCAATATTATTACCCTAAGCTTTCCCCTAAATCGGTGTTGTGGAAATTTTTCTAGGCTCTTAAAAATGAGAAAATTTCGGAGTTTTTTCAGTTTTTCTTGAATAACTCTAAAACGGCTTATCAAATCAAAAAGATATTTTTTACATTAATTAAAGCTCTTTAAATTACGCGTAAAATGATAACAATTTCATTTAGTTAGGTTAAGTAGAATCGGTACTAGCGTTTGTTAAAAAACAGCCCCGGGATTACTTTTGAATATCCCTAAAACTAGAACTTTTTTCAATTTTTCTCCATTTTGACCATGAAGCAACACGTTTTCGACAAAGAGAACTCTATACATTTTTAAACTAGATTAAATTTTCTACAATTTAAATAAAGTTTCATTCTAATTGGATAATGGTAACTTGAGGCTGAAGTTTTGAGAAAAAAATCGCAGTTTTTCCTTCATAAAATGAAAACCACTCGTCCTAAAAACTTGATTCCTATCTTATTCTCTAGGAATATTTTGTTGACTTGAACGTTTACCTGAATCCCATTTTTTGATACATCTCTTAGATTTATCGATATCTATCATTTTCCATAACACTTTTGAGGATTCGGATCATATCCTGTCATGAAAAAATACTGGATATCTATAAATCTAAGAGTTTTATCAAAAAAGTGGTCCAAGTAAACGCTCAGGTAAATGAAATCTCCTAGAGAATGAGATAGGAATCAAGTTTATAGCATGAGTGGTTTTCTTTTATGAAGGAAAAACTGATATTTTTTGCAAAAAATTGCATTTTTTCAAAACTTCAACTTCATGTTACCATTATCTAATTAAGATGAAACTTCATTTAAATTGTAGCAAATTTAATCTAGTTTAAAAATTTATAGAGTCGTCTTTGTCGAAAACGTGCTCCTTCATGCTCAAAATGGGGGAAAAAAGTGCGAGTTTTAGGAATATTTAAAAGTGATCCCGGGGCTGTTTTTTGACAGGCGCTAGTACCGGTTCTAGTAAACCTAAATATATGAAATTTTTATTATTTCACGCGTAATTTAAAGAGCTTTAATTTATTTAATAGATATCTTTTTGATTTAATAAGCCGTTTTAGAGTTATTCTACAAAAACTGAAAAAACTCCGAAATTTTCTCATTTTGAGGCGAGTATAAAAATTGGGAGAAAACTTAGGGTAGTAATATTGGAGTACCAATAAGGGTATTCCAGAAATAAAATCTTTACAGGGAATTATTTCCTGTTTATGCCATTTTTTCACGTAATTTGCCTGGACTAATAATAATTTTTCTTAAAAAGAAAAATTTCTTTAGAATCATATTTTATTAGATCTACAATTTTTATAAAAATATAACTAAATAATGTGAGTGAAATGTCACTTGAAATTGATTCCTAAAATTGTCTATCTAAATTCAATAAACAATTTAATTTCCTTCTAGAGTGATTTGCTGAATATTTGCTAATAGATTTGCTCATCCTATCTCACTCTCTCTCCTCGTTATAAATACCAATTTTAATCAAGTTTACAAGTAATTAACAAACTTCATAATCTGCAGTAATAATCAAAAGATTAATTCTCTTTAGGAAGTTATTTAGAGATAAAATTGTTAATGCTCATATTCGAACCAGGGTCGGATTAAGTCAATCCTTACATACAAAGTATATAGATGATGTATCTCTTACCCTTGAACAGATCTATTTTAATTGCTAAGAAAAATATTTTATTTCTAATTTTGGGATGACTTTTCTGATTAGGTTTTACCTGCATTAAAGTCTAATTTTCATGGTAGATGGCACAATGTAAATCCCCCTCTATGGACTAGATAAATTATACATAAACCAGCTGCGAAGCCCGCTTTCAGCGGTCATCTTGCTGTCCAGGATCCCTTCCCACCAAGGTACGCCACTCAATACGAGTTGTCAAGATTGAGAACAGGCCAAAATGTTTTTCTAATCGGGAATATAATAGTAAATGATAATTAATAAAATAAGTGCCTGGAGTGATGCTCGGTAACTTGTTGCCTCTAAATAGCTTAAGTTTCAAATTTAAGGCTCTGCGACTTTCCGAAGACGAGATATGAACGATTAAAATATTTATTTTGTGACATGACTAATTTACACCCCCTTCCTTTATTTCAATCGGATTAAAATTTATACACGACTAATAACTCATGAGACTTGAAAAGTACACCAAATTTTAGCGAAATCGTCACAGCCGTTTTCGAGAAACCGATTCTATATATCGCTGGTCCGGAAGAAAAACGTCACAAGTCAAAAAATACGATATTTGAGTTATTCATACCATATTTTATAAAAAAATATATTCTATTCTCTAGAAAAATGACATACGTCTAGTTCAAGTTCCGGTCGGTAGAAAGCTGTTCTGTCGTTTTTCACTTGCTACAAAGTGTTTTCAACGCTGCCAAGAAGATCGTCATAATTCAGTATTGTGCCATCCTTCGTTAAGATACTATGTTCAAAATGTCAAGAAAAAACGACCCAAATAGGTAAGAGCCCTTGTTTGTATACGAATTTTAAGTTCTGTTATCAACAAAATTGACCCAACTAGAAATATGACGTAGTACCAAGTAAAAAATATTAAGAAAAAATATCTAGAAAAACGTCAGAAGTCAAAATATAATAATTTATAATATTTTTAAGAGGAATATTGTAGAGATAAATTGTTGAATATAATTTTCATGAAAACTTAACTAAAAGTCCTAATTTTGGTAAATCGCATTTACTCCAAAAACTTTATGTAAACAAGTTACAGCAACTTCAACTTTTAAGAAAATTTCAATCGTCTCTACTGAAAAAAGTTAATTTTTGACTTACGACGTTTTTCTTCCGGACCAGCGATATATACTATATATACAAGAATTGCTTATTTAATAATATAAGATTTATAATCATCTTGTTGTAGGAGATTGTGCCTGTAATAAATACGTAGTGAGTTGAAGGAACTATTCAGCCAAAGCAAGGATTCACAGGGTTCAATAAAATTCCCAGAATAAAGACGTTTCGGCCTGAATTTATCGGGCCATCAGTTTAGTTTATTGAAAATTATACACTTATTACCGTTAGTACATGTGATTGTTCTCGGTTTTGTCAACAATAAGAAACTTAACTTCATATATTTAGTGTTGTAATCTTGGGCTCCAGTAAAGCACTAAATATATGAAGTTAACATTAAAACCTGGAACATGCACATGTACTTACGCTAATAGGTGTATAATTCCCAATAAACGGAAGATGGCCCGATAAATTCAGGCCGAAACGTCTTTATTCTGGAAATTTTATTATACCCGGTGCTTTGGCTGAATAACTCCTTTAACTCACTACAAATTTACAATCATCTACAAAAGAACCCCTTTTCCATTAAATTATGGACTCATTAGCATTTAATCACACCTCTCCTTTAAAATATGGGGATTCTTCTAGGACAAATAGTTTTCTAGAATTTTTGTTTGAAAATTTTAGATTTTAAACTATTTTTTAATTCCCCTGTATTTATTTAATGCCAAAGCACGGCCAATCAGCCACGGCCGTCGTCGTCTTTAAGCGCTTTATAATACTATAGTAGATATTAAGAAATTTTATTTTTACTTATCCATAACCAAGCATAGGTAAAGTATTATAATCGGTCTCGAGCCAAGTGCGATTTCAAAAGGTGTTCAAGTAAAACCTACGGAACCAAGGGCGGATCCAGGAATTTTTTATGGGGGGGGGGAGAATGTATATAAGGTGCCAGATGTATATAAGATCTACTTTTTATCTCGAAAGTGTGTCGCGATCGAATTGTCCAAGCGGGGCGGGGGTGTCAGAGACGCCCCACACATATACACACACACACGCATAGAACTTTATTTTCAATTTTTATTACAAATTTCATATCTCATATTTTAAGTTCATTAAAATAAAAAAAAAAAATGTTATAAATTCCCTGTCGATTTGGCCGCCGTTTTTTGGACTCTGCGTGCGATGCGGTCGCCCCCTCCGCCCCCCCCCCCTGGATCGGCCCTTGTACGGAACCCGTTATATCAACCAAAAACCCAGATTGTAATTAGATAACGGTACTATAATGTTTTTATATTAATTAATTTTTTGTGTTAAAACGAGGCAAATAAAAACCTTGAGAACAGTTGAGATATTCTCGTAATGAGAAAAAATAAGGCTGTTATGTAAACCCAAATTCTTCGTCCTTAGCAAATATTTATTTAGAAAAACTTGGAGACATGTTTCGGTAGATACTCTCTCGCCATCATCAGTATCTACCGAAATATGTCTCCAAGTTTTTCTAAATAAATATTTGCTAAGGACAAGAAGAATTTGGGTTTATATAACAGCCTTATTTTTTAACCGACTTCAAAAAATGAGGAGGTTCTCTATTCGACTGAATATTTTTTTTTTTTTTTTTTTGTGCCTATGTTACCTCATATCTCCGCCAATTGTCAACCGATTTTGAAAAAAAAATTTGCATTGGGTCCAGTCTAGCTTACGATTGGTCCCATTTTTTTTACGTTTTTTTTTCATAGGTATAGACCTTTTTTATTAGGTTTGTTTAGACCTAACCTCTTTGTTTATGAACCGATTTCGATGGTTCTTTTTTTATCCGAAAGGGGGTGTCTTAGGGATGGTGTCATATTAATTTGGTCAAGTTCTGATTATACGATCACTATTAATAACATCACTAAAAAGAGAAAAATAAAAATAATTTTTAAGAAAAAATAAAACCGACTTCAAAAATTAAATGCAACAAATAAAATACACTAAAAGGTATAAAATAATTATTATCTTATTTAGTTACAACTAAACGACGAAATATTAACATGAAATTACTTTTTGAAGTCGGTGCCAAACATATACCTTTTATGAATCGCACTCGACGGATCTTACTTAGTACGTTTGGCGGGTACGCTCGCTTATAGGTATAGTTTGTTTGGTACCGACTTCAAAAAGTAATTTCATGTTAATATTTCGTCGTTTAGTTTTAACTAAATAAGATAATAATTATTTTATACCTTTTAGTGTATTTTATTTGTTGCATTTAATTTTTTGAAGTCGGTTTTTATTTTTTTCTTAAAAATTATTCTCTTTACGAGAACATCTCAACTGTTCTCAAGGTTTTTAATTGCCTAATTTTAATACCAAAATTAATTAAGAAATTGTAATATTCATTCAGAGTGATTTTAGGATTTGACAGTTTTGCCAAAAAATACATAGGATCTCATCTAGAGCCCAAAATGTGCGGTTTTTCTATTGGTAGTTCGTGGGCATAAAACGTACGTATTTTTCCACACCGTTCAGTCGATTAAAATGAAATTGAAGAAAACTTCCTAACTACGCCAATGGTTATTACTAGAAGGGCTCTAGTGTACCGAGTCTTGAAAAAGTTTTCACTTTATTATTCAATTTAATTGCATATATAAACCCGCGGGGTGAACCGCGATTGGAATTAGGTGTACACCGTCTTTGGAATTATTTGGAATTACTTTGGAATTCATTAGATAATCTAGTCTCATCTATTGTCTTCTACATGGAAATGAAAGTGGAAGTGGAAGTAGGTGTACACGATTTTAGGTCGAGGTTCACTCCTCGTATAAACCTATATATGTAATTTTGGCTTATTAAATTTCTTTGTAAAATTTTCGCGCCTCTTTTAATTCTATGTTTTATGACTATTAATAGAGACTGGCGGGGAGGTCATTGTCGCCGACTTTGCCCTCTCTCTTTTTTTCAAGAATAGTCATTTCTCCTCTCGAGTGAATACAGCCAGCGCTGAGGCTTCTTGGGAAAGAGAGGGAGCCGGCGACAATGACTTCCCCGCCGCTGCAGATCTTTGGGAGGGGAGGGTGGCGCCGAAGCTAATATTTTTCCTATTACATTAATAAACCAAAATTCAGTTTATCGAAATACTCCCTCCTTAGAAGAGCCGCCAGATAAAATTCGCCCAAGGGCTCTAGAGCGTGAGCTACTTGTGAAGTTAAAATCATCCGGTGAGGTACTCGTTACAAAAAATTTACTTATTCCTTTTATACCACCTTAATTATACAATTTTATCTATATGTGCAACACTAAAAAAGTTGACCAAATCTTTCAAAATATTGAAAATTATATATGTACTGTTAAATGGCAAATAATAAGAATAACAGTAATATTTATAAGAAGTTTATTAACTATTTAGATATTTAAATTGAAAGTTTTTTGTGCCGAGAGTATCAGAATTTTTATATATTGAAGGAGACAATAAAATAGTGCGTCTTCTGCTGGAATTATAAATTTTTTATTTATTTATAACGAGACTATAGTTTCGAGGGCTTTGCCCTCTTCATCAGTCTATTACAATTAATTCCTGTGAATCAATTGTAATATACTTTATAATTTAGTTGTACAAAATTTAGATTTAGAGACAGATTAGAGGGTGAATTGATTGCCAACGATGTGCAAAGGCCATGGAATTTGGCGCATCTTTTGTCTTTCGAAAGAGCGGATATATACAAATCATTGATTAGATTTATCCTAGCAAATAAGATCAAGTTATCGAACAATTGATAACTACATATATAGTTATTATACCTAATTTATATTTGGCTGTGAAAATTTTATTATTTGTGACATTTTTTTCATTATTTATTTATAATTTTGTTGTTTTATTTATTTATTATTTATTTATTGTTTTTATTCATTATTTATTATTTTCATTATGACATTATTTCATTATCTGTGATACTATTTAATTGTTTATTTATTTATTTGATAGCGTTTTTCTTTAGGAGACGGACTGGTATAAATATGCAATTGGATGTTGATGAAAGGCAGTCCACGGTGGTTGTAAAAAATAAGACTATAATGGTTTTATTATTTTACATTTATTTGTTAAACCGATGTTTCGGAGATTTATTCTCTCCTTCTTCAGTGTAAGAAGGAGAGAATAAATCTCCGAAACGTCGGCTTAACGAATAAATGTAAAATAATAAAACCATTATAGTCTTATTTTTACAACCACGTGGACTGCCTTCATCAACATCCAATTGCATATTTATTTATTGTTTATTTGTTGATTATTGTGTATTTGATTGTACACAATTTTATAATTGTTATACCTAATTTATATTTGGCTGTGAAAATGGTATTATCTGTGACATTTCTTCTGCTTCATTATCTGTGATATTATTTTATTATTGCTGTTGTTGAATTAATTGTCGTTGATTGTTTGATTATTGTTGTTTATTGATTGCACATAGTTAAGTTAGACTCATGGTAGTCTGGCTACAATGGAATTCATTCTGAGGCTTTTAAAAGGAGAGAAAATAAAAAAAGAAATATCTTGTTCTCTCTTTTAATTCTAATTTTAATTTCTTTTTTGGAGGTGGGAGGGGGGGGGGCTAGGTTATATTTTTTCAGGTCAATTTATAGGAATTTCTCTTTCTATACATATATGCGTAAGTTGAATTTTAATATATTTATTGATATCGAAATCTTATTTTAAATTTGAATTTTTGCATTGTTTGAACAATCTATTGTTTGAAACGTGAAGACTCTTTGCTTTGAATTATTTTATATTCTAAGCCGTCGTCATTAATATCAATTTGGATTAATTTTCCAGATTTTTCGATAGATAATCTTTGAAAAATTTAGCTTTTGAATTTTCCTAACTATTTAATAATGTGAAGTGAAATTTTATCAAATTAATCAAAACAATTCGAAGGTGAGATATTAAGCCATGTTGTATTATTAGTGTGTCTGTGTAAGCCTAACCTTAAAACTAATATAATTTAATTTATTTGAATTTAAACGGCGCCTCGACTATGTGGTCATTTGCACCACAAATATTATACATTATTCCTAACTTTATTACCAAGTTTATTAACAGAACGATCGTTCAATATTTTATAAGAAGCGAATGAACAAAATCAAAATATAAACAAACAAATGTTTCTAAGAGCAACCAAAAATGAAAGGTTCTTTGAATGCAAACCTTAACAATACTTTGTTTTTTTGGCTTTTCGGCTTTTCTAGCCATCAGCCAATTTCCGATACTTATTATTTTGTAAATTTTGTCTTCTACCCAGGGATCAGATTTTAGCTGGTTGCCAATACTACTTAGTTCTATTAAAATAAAACATAATTAAGAAATAAAGTAAAGGGTGTGTAGTTTCACAGTGAATGAAAAAACTCAAAGAGGTTTATACAAACTCAACATATTTTGTTATATTGGTACAAATGATTTAGATATTAAAAATTGTGACCGCTCGTTCAATTATTATTAGTTTTAACTTGTAAACTCCTGATGATGGACTAATAATCCGAAATATATTGAGTTTGTATAAACCTCTTTGAGTTTTATTTCATTCACTGTGAAACTACACACCCTTTACTTTATTAATTAATATCATGTTTCAACTAAAACCTACACCACTTTCCCTAAGTAAAATCAAAATTAAGAAATAAAACTGATGAAGGTAAGATGGCTGTCCAAAAGTTATAAATTAGGAAAGAGAGGAATTCAGTCAGTAAAAGAAGCCTCTGTCGAACAAAAATTCCCAATAGTTTCGGCTTTAATTATATAATGCCATCTTCAGTTCTAATGGGTTAATGAGCTCTGAAGACGAGCGTCATATTTACACAAATAAGGTGTAGAAACGCTGATGAAGGAAATATGGCTGTCCAAATTTTTGGACAGCTATCTTTCCTTCATCAGCGTTTATACTCATCAAGGAATATCATCATGCTCGGACAACTTATATAGTACAAAAATATGGCGCTCGTCTTCAGAAGCTCATTAACCCATTAGAACTGAAGATACATCATCTAATTAAAGCCGAAACTTTTTTCTTCTTGGTAGTTTTTATTCGACAGAGACTTTACTGCCACTGAATTTCTCTCTTTCCTAATTTATAAATTAAGAAATAATCAAATAAAATTTTAAACAAATTACACGAAAATATATTAATTTTAACAATAATTTTTAATTATATGAGAATTTATTTATTCAAGGACAATTTTATCAAAGATCTTAGTAGATTTTTATGTATATATTAAATGTCAGAAGGTTTACCACCCCCCCCCCTGCGTTTCGCAACAATTAGTCTCAGAAATTCGAAACTTAAGTACGATACAGGCTAGAGGAAATACAACAAGCTTTTGGTTAAAATCGGAACACCGGAAGTTGACATTTAGATACATGAAAGATTTTTCGTTTTTTGTGATTTTCTCAAAAACGGCTCTAACGATTTTTTTTTAAATTGATGTGCATATCAAGTTGTTAGTCGTGTATAAATTTTAATCCGATGAATTAAAATAAGTGTGTGTAAATTAGGAGTGTTGCAAAATAAAAAATATTTTACTCGTTCATATCTCGTCGTTGGCAAGTCGCAGAGCTTTGAAATTTGAAACTTAATCTATCAAGAGGCTAGAACAGTGATAGCGAACCTGTGACACGTTAAGACATTTTGGGTGATACGCGTCGTTTTACGGACGGTCTTTGCTCAAGAAGAGTCAACAGAAGTCACTAATGTAAAGAATAGTATAATAATTTGGTTTTGTTTTTGAATAAATAAATATATCAAAAATATGTTGTTTTTTTTACTAGGGGTCCTACTATCACCAAATTATGAATATTTCTAAAAGTGACACGACACCCGAGATAAGTCAGGTTTTTTCCTAATTTTACACACCACACTCATAAGGTTCGCCATCACTGGGCTAGAAGAAGTCTTCCAAGATCTTGACTAAAATCAAAAGGAAGGAAGTACTTAAAGATTTTTTGGTATTTTGCAATTTCCCCCTACCAAACTCATTCCCTCCCTAGAAAAATCGAAAACTTATTACGAGGCAGCCCTTATGTAGGTAATTATTTATCATTACATTATTTCGTTACTTCCAAAATTTGTCAATTCTAATAAAAAGTTAAGTAGTTGATCTCTAATCGGATTACTGAAATTGAAACCTTGTGGTGGCTAATCAGCTGGCCGGCTGCCCCCTCTAGAAAAACTCCCTAACTACGCCAACGGCTGTAGCCGTATATATATATATATATAGGTGAAAAATTCATTCATATTCCACGATATTTCGGGCGATAGAGAGTTTTCTATTTAATAAATAAAGTTTTAAGAGTCAATAAAGCCAGCTGTTGCTGGGTGTTTGATAGCCTGGCGTATACCATATGCAACAGGTGTGGTTTGCTTGTCATCAGGTGTTATGCCGAGATCCGCCGAAAGCAGCCGGCCGATGCTGCGCCAACTCCAATGGTCTTGCGCCGCCTCCGCCGCCGCCACCGCCTCCACCACCCCCGCCTTCAGCGGCCGCTGCTGCCGCCGCCGCCGCCGCCGCCAACGACCCCGGTCTCAGCGAGAAATACTGGGGTGAGATCCTCGAACGTACAGTGAGCAGTAACAGTTTACAGACCTTGCGCGTTTACGGGGCCGGGAGACCGCTTCCACCCCCGCCGCCGCCCCCGACCAGTATACAGCACCACGACTACCACGTATGCGAAATAGCCAGGCATAATCAGGACGACTATATGCTCAGTCCTTCGGATGAGTGACGAAAGCAATGAACCGAGGCGAAAATCGAAACGCAAACATTTTTTTTCTCCTTGCTAGTTCAGTCACGTTCCAGTTTCGCTGACTAATTTTACTCTTGACAATTTCAAATCCGGACATTAATCATTCTTCTTGTATATAACAAACATTTGGGAGAGAAATGCTTTTTATCGCCTATTCCGTATACTTTATTATCATTTCTTTATTGCCCATTTTTAGAAAAATGTGAAATTTTTATTGTATTATTATTGTGAATTATTATATTTAATAAGATTAGTTTTATAATTTATTACGTCATAATTTTAAGTAAATTTTTACTTATTGTTTAAATTGAAAGTTTCTTTTTGCCGAGAAAAGAAGAATTTTTATAAATTAAGGGAGACAATAAAAGAGTGTCTTCTGCTGGAATTTTTTTTTTAATTTTTAAATTTATTTATAACGAGACTATAGTTTCGAGGGCTTTGCCTATTACTGTGAATCAATTGTAAAGGGGTAAAGCCTCATTATAAACATGAGGGGATCCAGGGGGAGCGACGGGGCGACCGCCCCCCCCCCCTAAAGCATTGGAGATCAACATTTTTTATATGTTTATTTAATTTTTTTTTTTATAAGATTAAATTTTAAAATTGAAGAAAATAAAGTTCTATGTGGGGGGGGGCGTCTCTGACCCCCCCCCCGCTTGGACAATTCGACGCCCCCCCCCCCCCAAATCAGAGGTCTGGATCCGCACCTGGTTATAAATAAATTTAAAAATTTATTTTTCCAGCAGAAGACACGCTCTTTTATTGTCTGCTTTAATTTACTTATTGTTTACTAATTGTCGATGGTAGCCAGGGCCGGATTATCCAATAGGCAATGTAGGTAACTTCCTATGGGCCCCAACCCGTGAAAAAATGTCATAGTTTTTTAATTTGATGCTCTCGTTTTCGTTTTACAAAGGTTTTAGGTCTATTTTCTAAAAGGTCAAACAATTTCTCAAAAACAATCAGTAATCAGTATTGCCAGAATTTTTTAATTGAATAATATTATACCTGTAAATATTTTTGTTTTAATTAATGACACATTCATTAGTAGCGAGATATTAAAATTTGGTGTTGTTATAAGGTTTAAATGCTACTTACCTACCGAGAGACCTAGCTACCTACATAAGGAGAGAGGGGCCTCAAGACTTGCATTGCCTAGGGGCCTCTACATCGCTTAATCCGGCCCTGATGATAGCAGACTTTTAAACAAATCGCGAGATTGTTATCTACTAATTCCAAACATTTATGAATAATTTTAATTAAGAAGGTTTGTATTCACATCTCGGGAATCGAACCCGTCTACCCAAAAGTAATCCGGAGAAAAGTTGACTACCCGTTGAGGTAGACCATCTGTAAGGTGACCAACTATTTTTCGTATAAAAGGAATATCTTTGGAAATGGTGATTGGAGTTGTATAAAAAAGAAATATAAAAATGTATACTTTAAATTTATACAACTTTTAATTTTTGAATCTTATTTTTGCGTTGAATGAATTTCTTTGGATAATTCTGGATTTACTTTTAATAGCGTACACCCATCAGAATAATTTGCATCCCTCATTTTGAATTTAACCGTTAAAACTGCAAACAGTGTTCTTTACGGTTAGTTGAGATTTTCCACTGTTAAAGTAAATTGTCAAGTAAGTTTGAAGGAGTAATATTCATTTAAAATTAAAACATACGGGAAAACCTAACATTTCATTTAACAATAATAATTAATTGAAGCATTGATTAATTGTTAATCATTAATTTGTTTTGTTTACAATATTTTATTGATTATTTATTTGTATTGTTGAAAAAGTAAATAAGGCTAAGATCTACACGTCTATTTTAGTTCTTCTTTATTTTACTACTATTTTACTTTATTTTCGAATATACTTATCCTTAGAACAACTTTAATTTTACTTAATTTAGAGTATTTATTAAATAAATGACTTTTTTTACTTAGGGAAAGTGGTGTAGGTTTTAGGTGAAACATGATATTAATTAATAAATGACATTTTCTTTCAAACTCACCAAAACATTGCCGAATCACTTTTGTTTGCTCTAAGGGGAAATCCTCGCAATCCTTGTAAAAGAATGCATTTGCGTACAATAATCGTTTTAGTTTTTATATTTTTAGAAGTACACAAGAATGTAATGTAGTATTTTTAAGTACAGCTTATAAATGGAGCACGGCTCACGAAAAAGGAGTATAAAACTCCCTAAAAGAGTACGGTTGGTCACCTTACCATCTGGCATAGGTTATTATACTATAATAAATATTCTGAACTGACGCACGCGTTTCTAAAACTTGGCCAAAATAAATCGTGCTTAATACATGACACAGTTTCTGTTCGCCTAATTTATACGCATCTTTATAAACAGAAAATTCAAAAAATCATTGATATGAATGCTCAAAATAGAAAATCTATTAAAAAAATATTAAAACAATCAATCGATCCGGTAAATTTATCATATTATTATTTTTTTTATAAATTTTTTATCATAATATAATTGGCCTATACACACATTGTTTTGAAAATAAGTGAAAATTTGTATTTTTTTTTTTATAAAGTGATAAAAACATTTTATTCACTTTTAAAGCAATCTATTTAAATCAATGTTAATCAATTCATTTGATAAAAAATAAAATGTTTTGTAATTGTTACAGGTAAAAAAAATATTTGTAGTCTCTTTGTATTAGATGTAGAATATATTATAAACGAATGTATGTATTGTAAATGATTTGATCTAAATGGTATTAATTCGATATGGTAAAATAAAAGAGAGTTCTTGCAGCCTCTACAATCATCATTCGATCCGAATTGTGCGTATTATGGTATTTTGTTCAAATGTTGACAAAGTCAACACACAGACGCACAATAAATAAAGGTATAAAAAAATACACTGTAGAGTCATCAGCTAAGCTGTTTACAATAAATAAATAAATAAAATCATCACTATAATCCTAATGTACCTACTAGAAGAGTATTTATTCAAAATACTAGAAGAATATTATTTTATAGTAAAAAAAATCTGTCTTTATCATGCCCTGTCCCCTATTGCATATTTATATAATTTAATTTCTTTAACTCAACAAAAATATATATTTAATTGATATATAGGCAGTGGCGGCCTAAGGTCACCTCGAGGCGAGTTTTCGTTTGGCGCCCCTAAAGTTTTTTTTTTATTTTACGATAAAATGCACCAGAATGCTTTTGTGCCATGCTAATCGTAAAAATAAGTCATAATTCAATTGAATAATACATTTATATTTATTGACATTATAAAATTATTTTCCTTACCTTCAAACTTGCAATATTTGTTTTGCTTCTTTCACCAATTTTTTTATTTAAAATTTATATGAGGCAAAACTTTTGACTAGTGTAGTTTTGTGGATGTTGTTCAGTTCATGGTATAAAGAGACTTAGGTCTAGGTGTATCGTGGTTCAGTTCATCTATAAGTCTTATTTGTAGAAAGGGGGATTCCCAAGTGCAGCTGGTTTTCTTACAAAGCGCTTTTAGAACAACAGCGCTGTAATTAACGCATTATTTCAATGCACATTTTTATGATAAAATTTTCTTCTTATAATTCTTTTAAAAAATTAATACAAAAATAATTTTATAGATTACATTTTTTCATTTACCTATTATTTATTTTGACAAAATATAAAAATGACTTGCTAAAAATAATCTGAAATTTGGCACCCCTAAAAATCTGTCGCCCTAGGCGGTCGTCTAGTTCGCCTAGCCTTCAGCCGCGGCTCTATATATAGGTATTAGCTAATTAATTCATTCTAATTGGGTTGCCATGGCAACAACAATGTATTTATTATTATTGAGATAGAAAATAAACAAGCATTTTCTTCGATCTAACTAATATGTGTACTTCATAATTTATTTATATTTTATTAAATTTTAAAATTTAGATCAATTGGCGACGCAGATGGGATTAGGAAAACATGTAATTTAATGATGCTCTTAGATTAACAACTCCAATTGAATTATCCATGTCAAAAAGCTCAATAATCCAAAATCGAAATGAAATAGATATTTGTCAGCTTCGTACAAAGGAACATGCAATAAATACAAAGTCAAGACAGGTAACAATCTCGAACATTTAATACGGTAGGTAGTAAAAAAACAAACACGAACATTTATTAATAAAAATATTGTTGTTGTCATGGCAACCAAGTTAGAATGAATTAAATAGTTAATATAAATCAGTTCAGAACATAATGTAGTTTTGGCTTAATATTGTTTTTGTTTTTTTTGAAATATCACATGAACAGTTAAAACTATTAATAATAGTACTTAAGGCATATATATCTATATGGAAATTTTCCCACTTTATGAGTTGTCTGAGAATTTCTATAAATCATACCTAAACAATAAGTTTTTCTGTAAATTACAATACATCCCCATAAGGGTGGTAACAAGAAATTGAATTTTCGAATTTTTCCGGTCCGGAGCTCGTAATAGTTGCCAATTGGCTAGAAAATGAGATTGTTAAAGTTTCAGCTTAATTGGATAAAGGTAAGCAAAAAATTGCAGTTTTTTCTTCATAAAATGAAAACTACTCATCCTAGAAACTTGATTTTTGTCTCATTCTCTAGGAAATTTTATTTACTTGAAAGTTTACTTGGACCATTTTTTTGTTGATCTCTTGGATTTGTAGATATTCAGAATTTTCAAGACAGGAAGGATATTATCAGAATCCTCAAAAGCAGCCTTTTGTGCATATACCTAAAAATATAGCTTTGGATTTTGCTACCTTAACTTTTGATAATACTTAAACTAAACCGTTTTTTTTTTATGTTGGTTTGTAAGATTTGAATGTTTTATTTTGTTATATTGGTACATATGATTTAGATGTTAAAAATTGTGATCACTCGTTCAATTATTATTAGTTTTAACTTGTAAACTCCTGATGATGGACTAATAATCCGAAATATATTGAGTTTGTATAAACCTTTTTGAGTTTTATTTCATTCACTGTGAAACTACACACCCTTTACTTTATTAATTAAACCGTTTTTATTGTACTAAATGAAAATAAAACAAAAAAATCTGGAAAGCCGATATAATTGATGTGTTTTTAGACATTTGCTTAAAAGGTCACTTTTGAGGATTCGGATCATGTCCTATCTGGAAAATGCTGAATATCTACAAATTTAAGAGATTAATAAAAAAGTAGTCCAAGTAAAAATTCAAGTCAACAAAATTGCCTAGAGAATGAGATAAAAATCAGGTTTCTAGGATGAGTGGTTTTCATTTTATGAAGGAAAAATTGCAGTTTTTCAAAACTTCAACCTCGTTGAGGCACGGGTTGCCTTTATCCAATTAAGCTGAAACTTTGACAATCTCATTTTTTAGCCAAATGGCAAGTATTAAGAGGTCCCCACCGGAAAAATTCGAAAATTCGATTTTACCACTCTATCTCCCTCCCCATATTACGTATAGTAAAGTGAAAAACAAAAGTTTAAATAAATTGCAATATCAAATAAAAAAGAAAATTGATTTTTATTCATTTCCAAAAAGATAAATTGATATGATATTTCAATTTTGACATGTGAATATCATCATTTAACTCCATTGCTTTATAGAAATTTTTCTCATGATCATCTACCATTGAATCGTTCATCTCTGGTGTCATTTGAAATAAAAAAAGACAAATATTTGTCGGGCAACTCCCACTCACTCGTTGCTGACCCAAATTGTGATTAAAAGCATGTTATCTTGAAAAAAAATTCACATTGTTCCCTTTCTTTTCACATTTCTCTTGCTCATAAATTGAAACGCTTATCTTTTAGAAAAATTACATCTATAAACTGAGAGATTTCTTTATTATTTATAATAATACGGTACAAAAACACACAAAAACAGGGACACGGGTGCCAGGGTGTCAAGAAATATGTAACGACAGTAGATAAAATGAAGATAATTATTATATAAAACATTAATATTATTACAAACGCTCAGCACCCCTTCGCTGTCAAATTGGATAAAAGTCGAACAAGCGCTTTCGCCAACTCTTTTATCCCTATGACCTCCAGAGACTGGAACTCGCTCCCTGCCACCATCTTTCCCGCGACTTATAACCTTCAGCTATTTAAGACCCGTATTCACAGATAACTTCGACCCCCGCCCAACCCATAAAATTATTTCTTCTTCTTTTCGCGATGGAGGGGCCAACCCAGGCCTTTAGGGATTGCACCTTTTTGGTGTAACTCCTTCTCTCATCATTTTCATAAAAAAAAAAAAAACAAGAAATCTGCCTTCTTAGCAGCCTCTACCTGTATAAACTTATAAATGAGGCTTCCTTTGAAAAATGTTAATTTTTGATTTCCTTCATTTTTTGACATTTTTTAGAATCCATCAAAAAACTCTTCCTGGTAAATTTTGAATTTTTTTTGATCACCTGTTTAAAAGATAACGAATTTCATTTTTTCACTCTTTAACTGCTTTAAAAATTGTTTTTGAAATTTTTGTATTTTTTTACATACTTTTTAGTTTTATATTAAAATTGGTAGAATGAATCGAAGTTTAAAATAAAAAATTATCAAAAAAATCGAAGAATACATACAGGTTCAAAAACAAGATTAAAATTTTCAAACTCAAAAATCGCATATAAAAACATTTAAAATCATTTTTTTATTTTTAAATTGAAAGATTTTTTTTAGTCACAAACTAATAAAAGACAATAATTTTATTTAATTATTATTATTTATTTTATTAATTCACTAAACAGTTTCGGACACCACTGGTTGACTATCTTCAGTGGTAATAAAATTTGAAAAATGAAACATTTCGTCAATTTTTTTTTAAACAATTACATAAAACAATAATTTTTTTATATTTTTTTTTTCTAAAAAGTAAGTACTTAAGTATGTAAAAAAACAAAAATTAAAAAAAAATGAATTTGGATCATTTTTAAAGAAGTTATCAGCGAAAAACCGAAATTCGATATCTTTTAAACCAGTGATCAAAAAAATTTCAATATTTATCAGGAAGAATTTTTCTATGGGTACTAAAAAATGTCAAAAAAATGAAGGAAATTAAAAATTAAAAATTTTCAAACCGTCCGATTTGGCATGGAATGCCCCAAATACTCCAAACGGTTAATGGAGTTTTGATGCAAAAGTCAGTCCAAGAATAAAGAAAAGACCAAATCTCTAAAAAGCTTTGTGGGTTTGAGGAAGCTAATCTCAAGAAATACTAATCCGATTTGATAAATTATTTTTGCATAGGATAGTTCGTTTATTCATTAAGGTTGTAAGCTATATAACTTCATTATACGACCCTGAGGTACCCCTTTTTAACCGACTTCAAAAAAAGGAGGAGGTTCTCTATTCGACTGATTTTTTTTTTGTGCCTATGTTACCTCATATCTCCGCCAATTGTGAACCGATTTTGAAAATTTTTTTGCATTGGGTCCAGTCTACGTTCCGATTGGTCCCATTTTTTTCGTAGGTATTAGACCTCTTTTGTTAGGTTTGTTCAGGACTAACTTCTTTGTTTATTAACCGATTTCGATGATTGTTTTTTTATTGGAAAGGGGGTATCTTAGGGATGGTGCAATATTAATTTGGTCAAGTTCTGATGATATGATCACTATTAATAACATCACTAAAAAGAGAAAAATAAAAATAATTTTTAAGAAAAAAATAAAAACCGACTTCAAAAAATTAAATGCAACAAATAAAATACACTAAAAGGTATAAAATAATTATTATCTTATTTAGTTACAACTTAACTACGAAATATTATCATGAAATTACTTTTTGAAGTCGGTGCCAAACATATAACTTTTATGAATCGCACTCGACTGATCTTACTTAGTACGTTTGGTGGGTACGCTCGCTTATAGGTATAGTTTGTTTGGCACCGACTTCAAAAAGTAATTTCATGTTAATATTTCGTCGTTTAGTTGTAACTAAATAAGACAATTATTATTTTATACCTTTTAGTGTATTTTATTTGTTGCATTTAATTTTTTGAAGTCGGTTTTATTTTTTTCTTAAAAATTTTTCAGTCCCTTCTTTGGTAACCAAGACGACTGTTTTTGTTTACTGTGTAAATTAATTAAATAAAGATCTTATATTAAACTTCAAAAACAAAATGAATTTAATCAACTAAATAAACATAAGATCTGCAATTTTCTATTATGTGCTTTTTTCTTATATTTATTAAATAAATAAGTATTTTTGAAATGTTTTTCGAGATTTTAATTCATTATTTAAAACCAATGAATAAATAAACTGAGTGCTTTCATATGATTAAAAAAGTTTCAACTTAATAAATAAATACAAAAACAAATAAATAAATGCAAATTTGGTTTTATAAAATAACAATCTTAAATATTATAAAAAAAAATTATGCTGTGTGTGCGTGTATGTGTTCGCTTTTATGAATAGATTTGGAGGGGTGAAGGCTGATCAGAGGCGGAGTGTCCAGAAGGGCGAGGAGAGGGTTGAAATAAATTTTGGCCCCCGAAAAAAATAATTACTCTTTTTTATTATACCTCTCCTTTATACTAATTTTTTTTTTATTGTAGTTTGAAAATTTTATAATTTTAATTTTTTTAAGAGCCCCTCCCCTAATTTTTGGTTCAATTTCAACCAAAATCTTATCAGCTCTTAATCCCAATATAAAGAATCTACATGTAAAATTTCGTTTTGATATTCATGCTAGTTTTTGAGCTAGAGCGTATACAAAATTTTGTAACGCACAAAATAATTAATATCTCGTAAAATATTATTTTTTCGATGTTCACTCATTGAAGCTTTTTTGTAGAACAAAACACCATGATTTCGCTCAATTTTTTTAAACAAAATAGTTTAAGCCGTTTTTGAGATATTTCGAAAAAACCCTTTTTTCATGCACGATTACAATACTTGACCATACCTTGTATGGTAAAGTAAAAAATAAATAAATAAAATGAACAGATGAACACGTACCTATAGACTAAATTGAGATTAGTTGATTAAATATATTTGCGGTCCCTGATATTATATCTTCTTGCATCACACTACTTACTTACCCACCATTATCATTTACATAAATTTATTTGTCTTTTTGATTTTAAAAATTTATTTAATTCATATTAGAGTAAAAATAATGAAAGGTTGAATAAATGTGTATCTGTTTGCTGTGTGGTCAATATTTATGTTTGAATTACACTATTTTATTTATTTTTACTTCCCAAGCAATACACCTTCCTAATGTTGATATGTTAAATACGGAAGTCAGGGTCCGAGTAGGCCTACTCGAATACCTTAACCTAGAGCTCAAAAACAGAAGTTGAAGCCCGAAAGCTAAAATTGACATTTTTAACGATTACAATGAACAATACATGGGAAAATGAGAATTCCGATACTCTATCTGGTGGTCTAAATTGAAACTAGTCAGAGTAGGTAAAAAAATTAATCCACGCCCCTATCAAGGAAACTGAGAATTCCAATACGCTATCTGGTGGTATAAATTGAAACTAGCCATCATAGGGCAAAAAATTGACTGATGATTCCCAATAGAGGCTCTTAAGATTAACATTGTACACAACAAAGAGGTAATTTCCATCTAATGAGAATTCTTGAAAATTCCAGTGCAGATTTCGGGCTTTAAAATCTAACTAAAATATGACTATGAATAAGAAATAATAATAAAAAAAAAATTAAAAACTAATATTTATAAATATAAAATGGAAATTTTTTATTTTATTTTTTATTTTGAGAATTTTATAAAGATCAAAATAAAATTTGATATATATTGTCAAACCCATTGACCTTAATTTGTATTCACATGGCGCAGATTTTTGTTTTTTGAGTATATTACTCATCATTGTTGGACAAATGCACAGATGGGAAAAAGTCACAATGTGTACTGTGTAAATAGACTTTGAATTTAACGAACGGTCTGTGGCTTCTTGTGTGTGTGTGTGTGTTAAGATATTTGTGCAGCAAAAGTATGTGCCATGTGGGGGTCCCCGGGTTTTAGGAAAATTGTGCAATATGAAATGTCTATTGAATAATCTATTTATTATCCCAATATTCAGAATTCCATTTTTAATCTAATCTAATTCCTTCTGATGTTAATTTATTTATCTCCTCTCTATCTTTCTCTTTCAACTAAATACTCTTTTAAAATAATTATAATCTTGTTAAATATTGAAATGGCTCAACATGCAAATGAATATTAATCCTGATAAGTTTTTAAATTATTAAACTTGACCTAATAGGGCATTTCACGTGAAGCGAACTACGAGGGATATGGGAGGTTCTGAAATTTGTTCACATTCGACCTAATTGTACTTCTAAGAGGAATGAATGTGAACACACAATTTTTTTGAAGTTATACTTCTTTTGGAGCGTTATCTATATATATATATAAAAGCCATTGTCAGACAGTACCCGTGGCGCAGCAAGGTGAACATGTGGGAGAAAAAGCAACTAATATTCAATGACAGTTGTTATATTGTCAAATTTTACAAATAAAACATCTCTATTCTCTATATTATATATCTATAATATATCTATATATTAATATATTCCTCTATATAGCTTAGAATATTAGATTTACGCCGTGTCTCATTTGAAATTTTAGTAGACAAATTTATTAATTTTAAATATATTATATATTAATATATATTTAATTTTTGGAAATAATTCATACCGCGAAAATTAATTTTTTTTTTTGAATTTAAGAAAAATATAAATTCTTAAAATTTTAGTAGATAAATTAATTTTAAAATATATATATATATATTATATATATTTAATTTATAATATAAGTTTTAATGAGATATGATTTAATGGGATAATGTGATTAATTCTTAATTTATTACTGCAAGGGTCTTTTGAAATTTTAGTAGATAAATTTATTTTAAAATTATTATATATAATTTAGAGACACTTTTTAGATAAATTTAAATATTTAAATGTATTTTTAAAAAGAAATAGGTTTCCAACCGATCGGGAACTTCGAGAAAAATGGTTGCATGCTTTAATAAAGTATTTATAAAGCATTTAATGATTTTTTTCATCTTTCTTTGATCAATATTCATTATTCAAAAAAATATTTTTTTCAAAACATAATTACGGACAGCTAATAATCACATCTCGAGACGCTGCCCGCCAGGGCCATCAACCCTGCTCGTGGAAAAATAGTTGCGCCCACACCGACATCTAGATTACCTTAGGATTGTAGAGAGCGCTAGTGTCGCTTCCAAACATATATTTATTTAATAAATAGTTTATTCTAATTGTTTTGGGGATATTAATTGATTCTGTATAGTGTATACAGATATATAGAAAACGAATTTATTTTATTCACTTGTTTATGTTATCATTGAATGCTGAGTGTTTATTATAATTTTTAAATTTAATTTGATTCCTAATTGCATAATTCAATGGTTTTATTGAATATATAAAATAATGAAAATCAAATTCTTAAAAAACTTTAAATTAATCAAAATAAATCAATAAATATTTTATGATTGAAATGGCAATTTTTTTAGTTTTTTTTTTTATTCAAGATTTTGGATTTAAAAAATTTTATTTCTTGGTTTGGCCGAATAATACGAATAATAGCCAGTTATTTTTGTTTTGTTATGCCAAAGAAGTATAACTTCTTACGTGCGTACATAAGTACACACCCGAATTTTTTTTTGTATGAGGTTTAGTTGTTAAGTTATGGGCTTCTAAGCCAGGGGTTCTCAACTTTTTTCAACCCATGTACCCCCCCCCCCCCCAACAAAAACACTTTACTTTTATTAAAATGTGTTATACCTATTAATAGTTAAAGTTTAACTGTTAAACTGTTTACGAATAGGTAATTTAAATTAAAAACAAGAAATTTTAATGTACTTATATTTTATTACAAAGTTTTTATTAATCAGGCATAAAATTAATTATTATTAATTTCTAGCATGTATCAATATAATTTTGTAGAAAAAATTAATTATTGATTGTATAACAAATATTTTAAAAAATATAAATATTTAAAAAACAATAAAAAAACAGGTTTATTCGAAACCAAACGTTTCGGGAGAATTTCTCCCCTTTTCAATGGAATTTGTAAAAGAAAAAAAAGAAAAAAAAGTTCCTTCCTCTATAATGTTTTCTAAATGATAGAGGAAGCATCTTTTTTTTTCTTTTTTATTTTTCTTTTACAAATTCCATTGAAAAGGGAAGAAGTTCTCCCGAAACGTTTGGTTTCGAATAAACCTGTTTTTTATTGTTTTTTAAATATTTATATTTTTTAAATATTTGTCATACAATCATTTTAGAGGAAGCATCTTTTTTTTTTTTTTTTTTTTACAAATTTTTATTGAAAAAGGGAGAAATTCAATAAACGTGTTTTTTTATTGTTTTTTAAAGATTTGTATTTTTTATATGATTTTGTATACTTTTTGGTAGTTAATTGCAAATTCCTTACAGATTTTTTACCTACATTTAATTTCTATATTTTTTATTTATTAAAAAAATAAAAGGTGGGGAGGGCAGGATTTTTTTTAGGGAGGCATAGTAGTATAAAGGTTGAAAACCGCTGCTTTAAGCTATATTTTAAAATTAAAATAATTAAAAAAAAAAAAAAATGGTTGAAATTATTAAAATTCTAATTTGAAATGTTTACTTGCGGTTTGGTACAAGAAAAAAAAATTCAATTTCGAATATGATTTCATAATTAAAAACAACAGAATATAAACCACCATGGATAATATTTTATTTAGATTCAAGTAATTTTTGGAGACCGACTGATATTGAATTGATTGTTGAGGCAGACCAAAATTCAAAAAAAGAAGATAATTTAAACTATATTTTTAATCCATAAATCGACGTTTCAGAGGCTTATTCCCTCCTTCTTCAGGGCTTTGAAAGGTCAGTGAAGGAAATTTTACATCGAATTTCTTTCACTGATCTTTCAAAACCCTGAGGAGGGAGGGAATAAGCCTCTGAAACGTCGATTTATGGATTGAAAATATAGTTTAAATTATCCTCTTTTTTTGAATTTTGCACTTCCCCATCAACATCCAGTAAATAATATTTTATTGTAGATGTTTTTAATTCGAAAAATTGAATCCGAAAAACAATTACGTCAATAATTTAGAAACCGCATAACTTGGAAACTAAACCTCGTAAAAAAAATTGTGTGTTCACATTTACAACTTCTAAAAGTGCAATTGGACCGAATGTGAACCAATTTCAGAACCTCGCATTTTTTTCGTTATCCGCTTCACGTAAAATGCCCCCTATACCTTTTTTTGTTTCAATCCTTTTATATAAATAACAAATAATTAAAAAAAATATAAATAATAATAATAATAATAATAAACTTTTAAGATGAAGTATACATAGAATGTTTATGTAATAATAATTGTGATGTTTGTTTTTGTAATATGATATATATATATGATTAGTGTCGATTTCATTGAAATTCTAAAGCCCCCTTTAATAAACAAAAGCGGCTTTAAATTCATGAATAGATGGAAAAATAAAATTAATCAAAAAAAGAAAAAAATATAAATAAATAAATAAATAAAATATGTAAAATAATTAATTATTTAAATGAATTAGATATAAGGCTTATGGTGTGTTTAGTTTTGAAAATTACAAACATTTGAAGAAAATTAATTGAAAAAGTAGTGAACAAATAATATTTTTTTTTTTTTTTTAAGGGAGTCGACCCCCTATACCAGTGGTTCCCAACCTTTTTTGCCCCATCGCCCCTTTCTAGAGGTTGACTAACACCTATCGCCCCCTTTTCATTTTCATTGTATGCCTAATTTTAATTTGAAGTCAAGTGTAAATAATAAAGCAGTTGTATTATTTTAAACAATTTTATTACCGTATATAAAAACAACCAACTTAATCTCTTAAACCAAAATATGACAAACATAAATTAAATTTATTGAGGTTCAAAAAGTGGGAATTGTAAAGTCCCACCATCTTATTGTCAAATAAGGCATGTTCCAGCATCAAAGGACATGCCGCCTGCTACTCCAAAATATTACCATTAAAAACAATTATATTATTATCAAGAAAAAAAAATACTCTAAATGCCGAGTTCACAACAGTATGTTTCTTTGTAATTTATTAGATATTGAAATATTTTTTCTAAAAAATATTAATATAACATTATTTATATTTGAGAATGAAAATTATATTTAAAAACTCGCAAGGGAAGTGATTACATTTCTTTGCACGTGAGTGTATTTTAATTTTTCCCTCTTTGAATACTCATCGCCCCCTCCAATCGCCCCCTGATAACACAAATCGCCCACTTGGGGGCGATCGCCCCCAGGTTGGGAACCATTGCCCTAAACGATTACAATTAGATTTTTTTTAAACTTTGGAAATTAATAAATATTTATGAAAAAAAAATCCTTTCAAAATTTCATGAAATTCTGAGCGCTCCTTCCGGGTATAATCAATTTATAAATTAACACATATCCTTATGGGATATTATTGGATAAAAATACTTGGTAGGTTTCACATTAAGATATAAAAAAATAAAACGAATTTATTTTTAGAGAATCTTTAATCTCGATATATATATTTCGGGTGACTAACCCATCTTCAGGAGATACAGAAAGTAACTGGTTAGTCACCCGAAATATATACATATATCGAGATTAAAGATTCTCTAAAAATAAATTCGTTTTATTTTTTTATATCTTAATGTGAAACCTACCAAGTATTTTTATCCAATAATTTTAAAAAAATGTTTCACCAAGTACCAACACCAAATTCCTTAAAAACTTATGGGATATTACTATATTTCGACTTATTGTGATCGAATTATAAAAAAACTAAATTTAATGACAATGAAAATCCGTTGAAATTTTAGGTACTCTCTCTTTAAGTATTGACGGAACTGTGTACAAAAATTCAAAGGGATTAGTGCGCTAGATTCCTAGATAAAAATTAATAAAATCAAGAAAACACTTTAAATTCATTGTTGAAATGTGGCAACATCGCATACTGTTAAAAGAGCATCTCCCCCCGAAATATACAATTAAATAACTTTTTTCCTACGTTCATTATGAGTGTAGAAGAATACAACTCTGGAATAACATAAAATAAATAACTAGGAATAAATATGCTAGCGTATTTATATTCAAATAAATCCTTTGCGCATGCGCTGTACCGGGGCGTTGCCAAGTGTTTCTTTTACTTGAGGCATATACACAGACACGGCTTTTGGATATGTGTGTGTGTCCACACGGACAGCCACTAACAAAAGTTTTCGCTTTGAGGCGGGGAAAAATAAAGGGCGTTCTGTCTCAAATTTTTGGTAGTAAGTGTACGGTGTCAACTCCCTTAACAAAATGAAAACGTTTATTTTTTTACTTATTTAAAAATACATAATTTCAAGTAAAATTGATTTATACATTAGAAATTAATAAATAAATTTATATACCATATAAATAATAAAATAGTAAATTATTGTTAACAAAAATTTAAGGACGTATTAAATATTTTAATTTTTCATTGTCTTCCGTCACAAAAAATAATTCTTATATGTGATAAAATATCAGTCAAGAAAAATATCTATACTATTCATGGTACTCTAAGCCAAAAATATAGTAAAATAACACCTGATATTATTTTTATTATTATTATTTAACGCTCTGTATATGAAAAATCAATTATTGTCTTATAATATTAATATGGTTTTTAAATCAATGAAAATGTGACAAATCTTAAGAAATATGAATTAATTAATTAGCTGATAATTTAAGGATGTAAAACAAATGGCTCATTTTATTGTATTATTTGTAGATTTAAATGTATTATATATTGATAAATATATACATATATACTTATATATTTAATTTTAAAATAAAAATTGAAACAGAGAAACGCTTTTTTTACCCTATAATTACTATTTTTTATTTTATCCAATAGGAAACAGATAAGGAATTGTAATCGGTCTAGTGGCAAGCGCGACTTCAAAGGGTCCTCAGGTAAAGACTACGGAACCCATGTTCTCAATCAAAGTCACAAATTGTAGTATTAATTTAGGTTGAATTTTACCACGTGACGGTTTTGCCAAAAATTACATGGGGTCTCGTCCAGAGGCCAAAAAGTTTTGATTTTGTTTATTGTTGCGGACAAAGGACCCGGGGGGCCAAAAAATTATTTTTAAATATTTTTTTTGAATTACCAGTCACAAAAGTGTGATTTTTGAGAAACGTTTCCTGGAGGTAAGCCGACTGATTTCATAGTACATACACTTTTCTCGCACGATGTGTTCTACTTTTATTTACTACCCCCTTACTAGGGTGCTCCTTATTTTGGCTATTTTCGAATATTTACGCTGACAGGGAGGGACTCATATGGTTAGAAATAAATAAAAAAAAATATCTCCCCAAGTTTCAAGTCTCTATCTCAATTTTAGGCTAGTGATATACAGCGATTAAGTTTCCCATCTAAATAAGATGGGATGGATCAATTTTTATTCCGGCCAAAGTAATGGTTCAAAAAGTTTGAAACTCTGTAGACTTTATTCTTTTAATAGTAGCTATATCTCAGAATTTTTACAGATTTTTATTTATTAAAATTTTGGAGTCTATAACTTACTAATACTAAGATATAGCAGTATTTTATTTAGCGGTAACTCCAAAATTATAATAGCTAAATATCTGTAAAAATTCTGAGGTATAGCTACTATTATAAGGATAAAATCTTCAGAGTTTCAAATTTTTTGAAATTACTTTGGCCGGAATAAATAAGCTGACGTGTTTTGATGTGGCCATCCAGTTGACTTTACCATACAACCTGGCCCCTCACTTATATTTAATAAAATTATTTATAATCATGTAGGGGAGGGGGGTTAGTTTTTGCTTTTTAGACTTCTGGGGTCCCACTGATTATGTATACAAAATTTAGTTGAGTTTGGTCAAATGGCCAAGAGTTTAATTTTTTGACCATGCCCCCCCCCCCTATTTTGGGCGGTTAGTTTTTGCATTTTTAGACTTCTGGGGGTCCACTGATTATGTATACGAAATTTGGTTGAGTTTGCTCAAACGGGCTAGATTTTTAATTTTTACCCCCCCCCCCCCATTTTGGGCGGTTAGTTTTTCCATTTTTAGTCTTCTGGGGTCCCACTGATTATGTATACAAAATTTGGTTGAGTTTGGTCAAATGGCCTAGATATTAATTTTTTGACCCAGTACTCCCCCCCCCATTTTGGGCGGTTAGTATTTGCATTTGTAGACTTCTGGGGTCCCACTGATTATGTATACAAAATTTGGTTGAGTTTGATCAAATGGCCAAGATTTTTAATTTTTAACACCCCTCCATTCCCCTTAATTTTGGGTCGATATGAACCAAAATCTAATCAGCTCTTAATCTCAATGGACCAAAACTACGTGTGAAATTTGGTTTTGATATTCACACTAGTTTTTGAGCTAGCTCGTCCACAAAATTTGGTAACGCACAGACTAACTAACAGACATTTTGACAAAACAATTATTATCTCGAAAAATATAATTTTTTTGATGTTCACTTATTAGGGCTATTTTGTAGACCTAAATGCCATGGTTTCGCTCAATTTTTTTAATCGAAATAATTTCAACCGTTTTTGAGATATTTCGAAAAAAAAGAAGGAATAAAACCACTTTTTTCATGCACGATTACAATACTTGACCATACCCTGTATGGTAAAGTAAAAAATTGATCGTTCAATTTCAAACAAGTATGGGTATTCTAAAAATATCATAAGAAAATGTTTATAAAACTTGACGGTGAAAAAGAAGAATGAATAAAATAATGAAAAAATACAGACAGTAAGCTGAGTTTGCTTCAAGATTAAAAAAATAGGGTTTCTAATAATCTTGTTAATTAATTTTTATTAAATTGCGAAAGTAGTACTTACCGAACTCCGATCTTGAAGAACCTATCTTTAATTTTTCTTATGTTATAATGGAAATAAAATTATATAAATATACGATGAGTTATGTGTATGGTAAATTTAAGTACAGTTACGGCAGATATATTTTTTTAAGTTTATTTGAATATTCTAATAGTATACGATTCATGATCATACTAAATTTGAAAAATAATTTATAAATTGGAAGATTTTTTATTGGGACCATTTCATAGCGTAAACAGAATATTAATTGAAATTTACCCGATTTCCGGAACAGTAATCAAGTGATAGATGTTGCGATAAATCTATCAAGAAAGCGAGAGTATTTCTATTGCAAAATAGGGTTCGAAAATATATAGCATAGAAAATGTCAATTAAAATTCAGATTGCACCAGGGGTAGGTAATTTAAGCCAGAAAACCGGTGAAATTATCAAATGGAATTAATTATTCATCTTATATTACCTATATAGATTTATACCGAAGTGTTGTGAATAATTGTTATTAAATTCATTGGATTCTCTAAAAGATAAACTTTGTTATTTTCCCTTGACTAAAAAAATCGAAAATAGATCGAAGATATCACGATTTCTCCGGAACTTCTGGGACAATATGGTAAGTTTAAAATTTTGTATAAAAGATCCTTGTAATTATAATAGTGAAATCGAAAGAAATCTGATGAATAAATATTGTGCGTTTTTTCTTATTCCAACCCTTTCAAATCGTCCGACCAATTCAAGTCTAGATCAGGGATGTCCAAACTTTTGGCATCCTTGGGTCACATTTGAAGAAAAAAAATTGTCTCGGGCCGCACATAAAATATACTAGTATTATAAAAATTTCAAAATTTTTAATCGGGCCGCATTCAACTTAGCGCTGGGCCGCGGGTTGGACAACCCTGCTCTAGATAGAACGCTTCTGCAAATCAGCCCCAAGAGAAAAAGGATCAACGCCATTATATAGATAGATAGATAGATTTTATTTTGCTCTGAGAATGATATTCTCCTGGAGCATACTACAGAAATAAATTACATTACATTAAAAATCTGCTTACATAATACAATTCAACCCAGAGAGTCCAAAAACAATTTCATTTAACATTTAAAAAAAATAAAAGGAAAAAATCATTGAAATTAATTGACAAAAGAAATCAAAATACAAATATATATACATAGATATACATACACATCACAAAATGATCCACATGAACAAAATAAATTCAAAAATACAACTCAGCCCCACTCCACCCATCAACCAGCCTTCTGCTGACTCATTAATAGATCGAAATACCTTGCCTTAAAAGCGCCGAGAGACTTCGCCCCCCTCACACTTGGTGGAATTTTATTCCAGAGCTTCGCGGAATAAACTAAAATTTAGACTTATGCAAACTTAAAAACTGGGGATCCCAAAACTTAGTTAACTTCAATGCAGGGAAAACTCAGTGTTGCCTTATTTCTAGGCGCGTCGACAGAAACCTCCCAAATATATCATTCGACTCAAACTCACTAGAATTCAGGGATAAAATTTCAATGCTAGGCGTAACTCTAGGGTCTGACCTTTCATGGAATGACCATATCTCAACCACAGCTAAAGCTGCAGCGCGCAAGCTTGGTCTCCTATTTAGGTCTAGACGCTGTTATACTCCCAGTCAACTCCTTATGCTGTATAAGGCTCAAATTCGTCCCTGTCTCGAATATGGCTCTCATCTGTGGAGGGGTGCCTCCAAGCATTCTCTTGCCACACTGGATGCAATTCAGAAGCGAGCAATTAAACTAATAGGAGAACCGGCTCTAACCAACTCACTCGACTCCCTGGCTCACCGAAGAACCGTTTCTGCCCTTTCCCTGTACTACAGATACTATCACGGTGTCTGTTCAGTCGAGCTGAAATCAATTATCCCCCTAATGCCCTCTTTACGCGAAACACGCGGTTTTCTAACGCTCAGCACCCCTTCGCTGTCAAATTGGATAAAATTCGAACAAGCGCTTTCGCCAACTCTTTTATCCCTTTGACCTCCAGAGACTGGAACTCGCTCCCTGCCACCATCTTTCCCGCGACCTATAACCTTCAGCTATTTAAGACCCGTATCCACAGATACCTTCGACCCCCGCCCAACCCATAAAATTCTTTCTTCTTCTTTTCACGATGGAGGGGCCAACCCAGGCCTTTAGGGGTTGCACCTTTTTTGGTGTAACTCCTTCTCTCATCATTATCATAAAAAAAAAAAAAAAAAAAAAAACAGAAAATGACCTAGCGTAGGATGATGTCCTATGTATTGGAATTTGAAAGTCCAGACCATACGTCCGCAAAGCTCTGGAACTTACAGAGGTTTTAAAAAGAAATTTATTAAATAAGTAATCAGTGGACTTGCTCTCAAACAGATTGAATAGAAAAATTCCCAAAATGTAATCTCTTTTCTTTGGAAGCTTTAACCCTCCCAGTTTATTGTAGTAGGGTGTAATATGTTCATCAAGAGGGACATCAAAAATAAACCTAATGCAGCCGTTCATCAATCTTTCTAGCTTAGTATTTGATTCCTGATTTAAGCTATTATAAACAAGGGAACAGTAGTCAATCAGAGGAGTGACCAAAGCATTTATAAGAAGTTTTCTGATGGGTACGGGCAGACAATCCCTGGATCTTTTAAATTGATAAAGGGATTTAAAAACCTTATTTGATACGCCAACAACATTGTCTCTCCATAAGAGAGTTTGATCAAACTCTACGCCCAAGTTTCTTACAGTATCCGAAAACTCGATGACACTTCCATACAGGAAGAGGGATGGAAACACAGAAATATTGTTAAGATAAACTCTGCTGCTGAGTGGATAAGCTAGCCTATTTAGCTTCACTCCAAGGCCAATCACTTGAAATAGAATTGCCGATAAACAGGGCCGTGCCTGACGGGCGTTCATTGCGTGCACCGCACGCAGGCGGCCGAAATTAAGAGGCGGCCAAATCGTTACAAGTTGTTTACTGGGCAAAAATACAATCGGTTTGTTTTCATTAAGATACGAAGTAAAAACAGTTTCTCTAATCTAATCTATCTAAAAAGAGTTTCTCAGAAATAAGAAATGTATAAAAACTGATGAAGATCATTTTCATCAACTTATTTCTATAGAAAAATGCCAAATGGTGAAAAATTTAATCGTGAGTGGTTAATCTATTCTCCAAAAACGGATTCCATATTTTGCTTCTGTTGTAAATTATTTGGCAAACAAGAAATAAAATTAGTTAATGAAGGCTTCAATGATTGGCAACACACATCTGATAATTTATCTCGTCATGAAAAAACATCGCTGCATATCGGAAATTGCACCAATTGGAAAAATTTGGAATTAAATTTAAAAAACAAAGCTACAATTGATAAAAATTTGCAACGGTATTATGACGCAGAGAAAAAACGATGGTATCAAATTGTCGTACGCATGATATCTGTGGTACAATTTCTGGCAGTACAGGGTTTAGCGTTTAGAGGTAGCTCGAGCAGATTGTATGAAAACAATAATGGAAATTTTCTAAAAGCAATTGAAATGATAGGAAAATTTGATGATGTTATGGCAGATCACATAAATCGCATTCAACAATCAGTTGCTTTAAAGAACCATATGCCACATTATGCGGGAAATCGCTTCCAAAATGAAATAATTAGTATCCTTGCAGCGCAAATTCAAAAATATATTTTGTCAGCAATAAAAGACGCCAAATATTTTTCAGTAATTTTGGATTGTACGCCGGACATGGGACATGTCGAGCAAATTACAATAATTTTGAGATATGTGCATATTCAAAATGACGAAGTAGAAGTGAGAGAAAATTTCGTTGGTTTTTCTCCAGCTCAAAAAAGTACTGGAGAAGCTTTTTACGACTTTTTAATTGAAAAATTAAGCTCTCTTAAATTAAATGTTAACGATATGAGAGGCCAGGGGTATGATAATGGATCAAATATGGCTGGAAAACATATTGGATTGCAGAAACGAATTTTGGACAATTATCCACGAGCTTTGTTTATGCCATGCAACGCGCATACATTAAATTTGGTCGTCAATGATGCAGCGAAAGTTTCTTTTTCAACTGTGGATTTTTTTAGTAATGTGTCAGCAATATACAATTACTTTTCCGGATCACCTTTTCGATGGCAAATTTTAAAAAAACATGTAAAATCGTTAACAGTAAAACAAGTTAGCGTAACCCGGTGGGAATCAAGGATTAAGGCGATTAGACCACTGCGTCATGAATTAGGTGAAATTTATGACAGCCTAATAGAACTAGCGGAAGAATGTTCAACACCAATAGGTCAACATGAAGCTAAATGTTTGGCAATGAAAATTAAATCGTACAAATTTATTTGTTCCACAGTAATATGGTACGAAATCTTAGAAAAAGTAAATATTATTAGTAAAATGATGCAGACCGTTTCTTGGAATCTTACTTCATGTGCTGAATCTATTAATAATATTTTAATTTTTTTCCAAAGTATTAGAAATGATGAAAATTTCGAAAAGTATTTGAAAATTGCTGATGAATTATGTGAATCACTTGAAATACAACCGGAATTTCCTGTTGAAATTAATCTACGTCGACGCCATAAGCGAAAACAATTTGACTATGAAGGAGATGAGGATATTCAGTTAACTGCTAAAGAAAATTTCAAAATTAATTTTTTCTATGTAATATTGGATACAGCCATTTCATCTGTTACTACCCGATTTGAAACATTATCCAATTTCGAACAGTCTTTCGGATTTTTATATAAATTTGTTGAAATAGGAGAGGACGACATAAAAAAAAGTTGCTTCGACTTTCATAATAAATTCAAGGATGGCGAATCGTGCGACATAAACGGAGCAGAATTATACGAAGAGTTAATTTCATTGAAAATAATTATAAAAGATAGGAAACAACCCGAAGAACTCCTAAAGTATTTGTACAAACACAATTTACAAAATTCATTTCCAAATGTATCTACAAGCTTAAAACTATTATTGACCATGCCTGTATCAGTTGCGTCTGGAGAACGTAGTTTTTCTAAATTGAAAATCATAAAAAATTACCTACGTACTTCCATGACGCAAGAACGTATGAGCAATCTTTCAATTATCGCGATTGAAAGTGAAATTGCTGAATCTTTAAATATTCACGAAGCAATTGACGATTTTGTCAGTAAAAAATCCCGTAGGATTAACTTTTAATATGTACTTTATTTAATAATTGCTTCGTGAAGATTCAGCAATTTCACTTTCAATCGCGATAATTGAAAGATTGAAAGATTTCCCTAATTAACCGGTAACCTAACCGAAATAATTTTATGAAACCGGTTAATTAACCAAAAACCTTTACTATTTTCAATATCAATAAATAATACGTAAGATTT